>JAJPUD010002731.1:17466-36581 GCA_023553655.1 Myrmecobius fasciatus | reverse complement strand
AAGAAGAGGGATTCCTTATACCAGAGCTTCTTAAAGTTTTTCCACTTGTGACCCTTTTTTACCCCAAAATTTTTCATGACCCCGAGAATATAAGTATGAAAATGGGTATATAAATCAAACATTTACTGAGAATAAGTGACAATTTCACCACCCACAATTTAGTTTTATGACCCCATATGGGGTTTAAGAGACTTTGCTCTATACAATAAAATCACAGATCCTTATGTAAAAGACTCTTTTTCAGGAAATTTTGAGTATTTTTGGTCCTCTGATTCATTGGCTCAATCCCTAAATGATCTGAGAGAATTGTAAATGACCATCAGGGTCAAAACAATGAACATTCCTTATAAATACATAAATCAGCAAAGCTTAAAGCATGAGATCCTCAATAAAAGAATATTTAGAGCTTGAAGTTATCTTATAGATCATGTAGTCTTCTCTTTTCTCTCTGATTTGTAGAAGAGAAAACTGAAGCTAATATCATGGTGCTAAATAATTTCCCCACGATCACATTGGTAATCAAGAGAAGAGCAGGTATTCAAACTCTAGTACCATGACTATATTTCAAACATCATTTTTACATTCCCCAATATATGATATCTGCTTATGATTTATTGTTTTCTTTGTAGTCCCAGCAGTGCTTTTCACAGAATAGGTGCTTAATAAATATTCATTGAGTTGAATTGACCTCCTGAGCTTTTGGAATAATCTTTGGTCAAAAGATGAGATAAAGTCATAATATTATTCACTTTTGTGTGGTGTCATTATTGTTTTGGCAAAAAGATATGGATTAGCAAACATTTTAGAAGTGTTTAAATCAGGGGTTCATAAATTTTTTGCATCATGGATGCTCAATAATACTTTGAAAGAAAAAATGTATAAAATTACAGAGGTAAATAATCTTCTTAAAACAAAGTCTGTTTTTCCCCTCTATCCTAATCTATAGACACTTTGAAATCTGTCCATGATTCCTTGGGCAGAAGTGGAATATCTTTAGATCTCAGGGTAAAAACCTTTGATTTAAATGGAGTTGAGAATGAATCCTTGAAATATATAAGAATTTACTACTTTTGATATCTTAGGCAAATGGTTTTCCCAGAGACTTTACTACTTCTTCTGTAAAATGGGTTGTATGTGAATGTCTGTGAATGAGGCAGAGGGACTGGGGGAGTTAGACATCTAAGATTCTTTCCAAATCAAAAACTTGGGAGCAGTTAGGTGGTACAGTGGATAGAGCACCAGCCCTGAAGTCAGGAGGGCCTGAGTTCAAATCTGGCCAAAGACACCTAACATTCCCTAGCTATGTGACCCTGCGCAAGTCACTTCACCCCAATTGCCTCAGCAAAAAAATAAATATATAAAAATTTTGTGAATCTGTGTTTTGAATGAAACACTTAGCAAGGGTTATGTGTGTGGGGGGGGGAAACAACTTTCCTTAGGTACTTGCTGCTGTTTCATGTTGATTTGTTTTTAAGACCAGGTCTCCTTTTCTTGCCAATGCTGGAGGAGTCAAGACTCTTCATGTGTCTGATCCCCCTTTTGATTAGCATGAAAGGCTTAGCATACTCTATTTTGAACCTAGACTGGTATCCCTCCTTAGGCAGTTTGTTGGCCTCCCCACTTCTGGCATTTCACAACATTAGCGATGGAATAAGTGGGAACAGCAAATTCAGCCATAAAGTGCATCTTCAGAGAAGAAACCTCAGGTCTCCCAAGCACAACATCCAATAGCTTTAGTCTCCTGATAGCAAGAATTGCCAGTATTTGCCACCATTTCCTCTGTGCCATGGTTCAAAGCAATTTTTAAAAGCCATTTCTTTAAAATTCAGACAGGATGGTCTTAGAACTTTGATCCATCCCTCCCTCAAAAAATGTATATTTATCCTTATACTCACAATCTTATAATGCAAAATTTTAACAGATTTTCCATATATGTTTT
This sequence comes from Myrmecobius fasciatus, assembly GCA_023553655.1. NCBI lineage: Eukaryota > Metazoa > Chordata > Mammalia > Dasyuromorphia > Myrmecobiidae > Myrmecobius > Myrmecobius fasciatus. The sequence continues at coordinate 34,642 of JAJPUD010002731.1, read as the reverse complement.
ATGTATATATAAACAAGATTGACAAGATTATATTAATATACACAAAATATATATTATATATAAAGAGATATCCACACAGGAAAGTTTGTGTACATACATGTACATATATAAACACATATGTATATATGTACATGTCTTCTACATATATATTGTATATGTGTGCATGTATACATATATGTGTGTTTGCACTAACAAAGCATGATGTCCCATGGCATGATACCATTTTTTTTTTAACATACAAGCAGAGAGAGTGAGTGGCTCAAGACAAATTTGAAATTATGCATTCTCTGAGATTTCAAAGAAATGGATGGATGCTTCAAAGGCAGTCACAGTTTCTTGCTCCTGAGTCTACAGATTAATATATATTAGCCTTGACACCCTTGTCTAATCTCCCACCCATAGTGTCACAGAGGAAACCAAATGCTTCCCATTGATAGCAGTATTCCAGGAAGAAGACTGTATTCTGAGCTTGCCTCTGAAATGTATATGTGGTTTTTTAATATGTTATTTGTAGATTGTTAAAATGCAACATACTCTTCATAGTGAAAGATATATCCCTTTCTCTAGCATCTGCTTATAATATATGATGCCATTAAAATGCTAGCATTCAGAAATATACCACTGGATGCACCTGTAGAACCAATGAGTCTTTTGAAAGATGCAACCTTATGTAAAGGCAGTGTGGTACAGTAGAATCCACACTGGAATTATAATAAAATTGAAATCTGTGTTTAGAGTCATAAACCTAGATATAAATCTGTTTGTAAAGATTTCAAGAAGTAAGAGACTTTAAAGCCAATCCCATGTCTTTATTTTTTTTTTCAGGTTAGAACACTGAAGTCATAAGTGATTTGGACTTCTCCAAGGTTACCCAGATAACATGACATAAAATAATATATGAATCTAGGATCATGGATTGTAAATTCAGTATCCTTTGCATTGTACCCAAGTCCTTTAGACATGATTCAATGACCATAAGAAGTTAAGATTTTCTTATATGAAAAATGAGGACAATAATAATTGCACTCTGTACTATATATAGTTATCATGAGGATTTATTATAAAATGATTAATTAACCCTAAATTTCTATTAAAAGACTATGATGCCAGTATCATCTTGATACCTAAACAAGAGAGAGGAAAAATCAGGAAAGAAAATTATAAACCAATAGCCCTAATAAGAATTAATTTAAAGATTTTAAATAAGATAATATTGAATATTTTTCAATAGCATGTGATGAAGATTATACATTCTGACCAGACTGGATTTATATCAGTAGTGTTGGAAGCTTATTTATTCTTAATAGGAAAACAATGAAAATAAGTAACCATTTTAAAAGCAAGAAGAAAAAACAATAATAATTATACTGATGAAAGGAAAGCTTTTCATAAAAGACAACACATAGTTTATTTTAAAAAGTAACACCAGAAAACAGTATTAAATGGACTTTTAAAAAAATATGATAGATAGTATATATCTGAAATCATGATTCAACATTATATTCAACGTGGATAAAATAGAATTCTTTCCAAAAAGATTAGAAATAAAGCTAAAATGTTGACTGTCATAACTTCTATTTAATGAAGTATTAGAAATGTTAGCCATAACAATAAGAATTAAGAAATAAAAATGGGTAAAAAAAGAAAAAAATATTGTTTTTGCAACATGGTATGTTTGGAGAACCCTAGTCAACCAAAATTAGCTCAAATAATAACTGCAATGAAATTGTAATAGATAAAATAAATCATCAGCATTTTTTGTATATTACCAATAAAATCCAACCGGAAAAGATAGAAAAAAAAGTCTATTTAAGATAACTACAGAAAGAATAACACATTAAGATTCTACCCATATACAATATACAAAGGGACTATTGAAATAGAACTGCAAAACATTATTAATGAAAACAAATAAGATCTAAATAATCGAAATGTTCATTGTCATGGGTAGGCTGAGCTAACAAAAGTTAATTTTTTTTTAGCACCCCACTAATCAAACCACCAAAGGATTATTTTACACATTAGAAAACATATGGAAATTAATCTGGAATAAATAATAGTGATGATGTTAAGCAATGATAATAATAGTATTAGCACAGTACTGTGAAATATTATCTCATGTTATACTCACAAAAATCCTGTAAAATAAATGTTGTTATCCCTATTTGCCAGTGAGAGAATTGAAGTCTAAAAGCTATTTGAACCTAGGATCAGGCTCTGCTTTCAACAACTATGGGTTGTGTCACCTTGGATCAGTCACTTATTGACTCATGCTGTAGGAAACTCTCTAATACATTAAATTGCAAATAATAGTTATAATAATACTTTCTGATTTGATAAGAGTGCTTTTCTATCTGGGACTTCCTCTATCAGTGAAACCAGGGATCTAGTCCTGGTCCTTATTCCCTAAGAGATATTATTATTCAGTAATTTTTCAGTTGTTATTTCTATTCTTGATTCTCTTTCAGGTTTTCTTGGCAAAGATGCTGGAGTTGGTTTATTATTTCCTTCTCCACCTCATTTTACAGATGAGGAAATTGAAGCAAACAGGGTTAAGTGGCTTCTCCATGGTCACACAATTGGTGTCCAGATTAAGATTCAGAAAGATGAATCTTCTTGACTCTAGGCCTGATGTTCTATCCATTGTACCACTCAACAACCCATCTTCACAACCTAAAGACCTGCCAGTAGAAATTATCAGATCAATGAAATCATTGCTCTGGTCACCAAAAAGTGCTATAAACTTAAACATTGTCAATAAAATTATTATTGTATTTCTCTTGCAGCTTTTATAACATTTTGCATATAACTTAAAATTATTTAGCTCCAATGATTTCTATCCTTTAATATAAACAGATTATGCATTAGCATAAATTAAAGTAGAGATTCGAGCTAATAACCAGATTTACACATAAGTGGAAAACTTGACTCTGATTTGGAGCTTCCCAATTTGAAGAAAATAATTTGTTCTCTTCAAATGTCTTTATTTTCTCTTCTGGAACCCTAAATGTCTATTAGCCAGAGTGAATGATGGGGCAACATTCACCCTAACTTCTGCAAGCAAAAAAACATTGAGAGCAATAAAGAAAAATCAGATCACTTGAGCTTTTCCAGGAGATCCTGGGTCACTCATAAAAATTAATAAATGGAAATGGGGGGGCAGCTAGATGGCGTAGTGGATAGAGCACCAGCCCTGAAGTCAGGAGGACTTGGGTTCAAATCTGGTCTCAGACACTTAACATTCCCTAGCTGTGTGACCCTGGGCAAGTCACTTAACCTCAATTGCCTCAGCAAAAAATAAATAAACAAATAAATAAAATAAATGGAAATGGGAAAGCCACAGAATATTTTGTAGTTATTCAAAGAAAATAATTTCATTTTAAAGATCAACAACTAGGATTTTTTTTTTACCATTTCTGAAAATCCTGAAAATTAAAGTAGCAACTATAATTATTTGGAAAAGGCCATTCTCTTAGTTTCTGTCTTCAATATTGAATTTGGGATAGTGGAATTTATTGGAGAAAAAAAATTATTTGCTTCTCAGTTTCCTAATTTGTAATATGAGAAAATTGGAATCTGTGACCTCAAAGATCTCTCTTCTATTTCTAAATCTTCTAAATCTGATGATTTGGAAATTCTATATTTCCAGCAAAAATCATTCATGGATATTTTCTGAGTTTTAAGAAGTCTCAAACTTTGGGCATGTACCACACATGAGTATTTGTTACCACTAAATCCAATTTATTCTATTTGCTAAACATAGATTTGACCATGTTGTTCCCTGCTTGAGAATCTTTGGTCATTGTAATTTAATTTAAACTCCTTCAGGACACCATTATAGCCTTATTTCACATTCTCTTCCTTTATCAAGTTCACTAAGTTGCAGTCAAACTCTCTGCCTTGAGGTTTCTCAAATACAGCACTTAATCTTGCTTTTTCACTTATGCCTCTTATAATACCTAATTTCTGTCAGAGGTCATAGTCCATTTCCTAAAAAATACTATTTCTAATCCCTTGAGTTATGATTCAATTTACCCTCTTCAATTAATGAATTACACTTAGGCATTATCTTTGCAGCCTCCCTAGGAATAAAAATAATAGTTCTGATACTTATGTAGCATTTGCTATACACCACACGCAATACCTCTTAATCTTCGCAATAACTATAAGAGGTCAGCCCTATTTTATCCCTGTATTAAAGATGAGAAAACTGAGACAGACATAGGTTAATTGACTTCCCCAGAGTCACAAAGTTTGTAAGAGAATGAGGTCAAAGTCCTCTAGATTTCAGGCCATATTCTCTGTCCATTGTAACACCTTGTTGCCCAAAATAATACATGAAAAGGGACTGGGTTTTTTTCTACCTTTCTGATGTCTTAAACATTTTTGTTGTTATTTCAGGTGTGTCTCTGTCTTCATGACCCCATTTGGAATTTTCTTGTCAATGATACTAGATGTTAGAGTGATTTTTCATTTCTTTCTTTAGCTCTAAAGATGAGTAAACTAAGGCAAATAAGGTTAAGTGACTTTTCCAGATGGTAAATGTATGAGGCTGGATTTGATCTTATAGAGATGAGTCTTTTTGACTTTAAATCCAGTGCTCTATTCACTGTGCCACTAAGCTATCCATTTTGAACATAGAAAGTGCTTTATACATCAGTGTTGTTGAATATGTTTCCTGAGGGCAGAAACCTTCATTTTTGCTTGGGTGGTTGGTTTATCTTCCTATCCCCATTACTTAATTCAATGACTTGTACATAGTAGGTACTTAATAAATTTTTCATGGATTGGATTGAATTGAATTACTTAGGAACTGAACACTACATCTACAAAAATACACATTCATATTATGCAGGAACAATGCATTATTTAGGGCAGGAAGATTAATGTGCTTAGACTCAGTGTTCTTAATTTGTTTAAGGGCAATGTTTCATCTCCTAGAAATCTAAAGGCTCACCCTTGATTTGCGAATAAATATTTAATGCTGTTTGTTATCTTTAATCCTACCACTAGAGGTGACCATTTTCCTGATACAACCTATCATTTTAGTTCCTAAGGGTGTCAGATCCCCACGAGGAACAAGAGAGAGTATCTCCTGCTTCCCAGTCATTTTTAATATTCATTTACATTTCATTAGAATAATTGCCATGTTTAAAAATTAAATACTTTGTTTAAATATTAAAATTCTTCATGAAATGATTTAAATGAGAGGTTGGACCCTCTATTATTGCCTTCAACCTGGCATCCCACATTGCTTATCTCAAAAACAGTTTTGCTGTTATGTTGGATGGTTCCTAGAGATAAGAAGTTTATAAATTACATATAAAATATGTAATGTAAATTTAGAATATTTATTCTTGGGTGAACTTTCCCATGTACTAAATAGTCATTGAAAGGTAAAAGCTAAACTAACAAGGATCTTTTTTAGAATTTAAGAAAGGTTAAGAAGTACTTGAAAAAACATTAGCTACAGACTAAATAGCCTTAATTAGCTTCTAAATATCAAGAACCAGGAACTACCAAATGCATATATGTATATGAATAGGTTAAAATGATATATATATATATATATATGCAATATATAGTGACATGTAGTCATCAAGCATACCTATATATTCCTCTATGTATACACAGATATGTGATAGATATTTGTGTACATGTGTCTGTATACATATTGGTGTATGGTTGGTCCCTATGTCAATTCTGCAATCTAAAAGCAGGTCACACAGTGCCTTCTATATTAGTACCTCTCTCTTAAATGAACTGAGCATACCTCAACACCCCCATTACTTCTTTATTCCCTTTGTTCATTTTTGAAGCACCATATTTTCAATAGTTGTCACCATTAAAATTAAATAATAATTAATGATAAAATAATAATAAAAATAATAAATGTTAAAACAGGAGAATGTAATTCTTATGTAATTGAATTTTTAGCTACTTATAATATCTTGCTCAAATAGTTCATTGTGGGATAGAGATTATTTGTCATTCTTGAAAAACCTGCTCAGAGAATGTAAATTCTGGTAGGATCTAGCCACCTGAAAAATATCTGAGCCTAGATCCAGGAATGAACCATATGCCTGTGATGAAAAGTGTATATACAGAGCCCCATTGCCATATTTTTTTTAGTCATAAGTATACTTTTAAAAATTCTTTTCTTTGTTTAATTTTTTCATTGACCATATTTTTTGATCAAATGAACTCTGAGATTCCTTCAAGCTTCAAATCTATGAATTGGTGTTAGATATTTTTTTGTTTGTTTGCTTGTTTTAACTTCAAGAACCTGAGAAGAACAATTACTGTTCATGTTAACTTCCATCACTGTCTCCTCCATTAAAAGGCAAACTTATTAAGGATTGAAACTATCTTTTCTTTTAGAGTCATCATTGCTCATAGAAAGTGTTTAAAAGTGTTTTTTCTTTGTTTCATTCTTTCATCAACAGGGTATATGTCTCTGTATCAGGGAGGAGAAACTATATATTGGCAAAGTTATTGATATCCCTAAAGCCTTGAAGGAAAATCACTCTTGAAATTAGATCCTCTTTTTCTTCTTCATTTCTTATGACAAAGACACACAAAATTTGTGTTTGTGTTTCACTCAGTTCTTTTAACTCAAAATCTACAGAGAATCAATTTCTCACTAGCACTAGTCAATTGCTAGTATAAAGTGGAAGATGTCTCAGTGATGCATGCAGGCTAGTCTAACTGACATCTGGTAAAAGAAGGCTTTGATCTTATTTTCTGCCTCCTTGTCACTTTAGAAGAAAATAATTCCTATCAACATTTAAGGGCTTCATAATAAAAAAAGAAAAAAAAGTGGGAAAAGAACAGCATAGAGAAAGGAGGTACCTGTGGAATTCTGTGTTTCAATAAAAGGAGGACAGTCACCATCAAAAATTTCCCTCTAAGTGGTTTTCACTTCAAGATGGCCAGGATAATGGCCACCATGTTACATTTCCATGTTAAATTTCTTCTTCTATTTAGGAAAGTGAAACTATTCTGTCTCTCTTTTTTTAATTAAAGTTTTTTATTTGCATAACATATGTTCCTCAACATTGATCATTACAAAGCTTTCCATTACAAATTTTCCCCCCAGTCCCCTTCCCCTCCCCTAGATGGCAAGAAGTCCACTACATATTAATTATATTAAAATACTTGACAAGTCAAATATATGTATACATATTTCCATACTTATCTTGCTGTGCTAGAACAATCATATCTACAAGAAAAAAAATCAGAGAAAGGAAACCCAATGCAAGCAAATATCGATAGAAATCATGGAAATGATATGTTGTGGTCCACATTTCATATCCCTCTCTCTGGGTGTAATGGCTTTCTTCACTGAACAATTGGAACTGGTTTGAAACATTTCATTGTTGAAGAGAGCTATGCCCAACAGAATTGATCATCATATAGTATTGTTGTTGCTGTGTATAATGATCTCCTGGTTCTGCTCGTTTCACTCAGCATCAGTGCATGCAAGTCTCAGTGAGAATATTCTCAAAGAAAACTACCCATTACTTGCCCAGCATGAAAAAGGAAGAGGAATATGATCAGCTGCATTGAGGAAGTTTCTCCAGTTTCCATGGCACCTTCAGAGCTACATTGATTCTTGTCACCAATTTGACCAGTCATTACAGAAATCAAGCCAATTTCACTATACACTGGTTCCACATATGTAAAATGTACAAAAAAATCAATAATTTAGCTTAGGCAAAGTGAGAAACATAAGTCACAGTCTAGTTAAAATAGTGGCAGGAAACAAGCAGTGAGTGTCTGAATTCTAAGCAGTCCAGCTCTTGAAAAATTAATGGAAATATTGATAGGAAACATGAGGGAAAGGCAGCATGGTTCAAAGGGAATATGCTAGACTTGTTAGGAGCACAATTATTCATACACCCATTTGGAATATCTGAGTAAGCACTGGGGTCAGGGACAATATGAGTAGTAATAATAATGAACCATATAGTATGTTAAGGTTCACAAAAATTTATTTATGTGAGCTCAGTTGGGCCCCATTCATTCATTCAATAAGCATTTATTCAGAATCTATAAGTTAAAGGACTCAACAAAATGACATAATCTACCAAACAACTGCAAATAGTTCTTAGTCATTCTGAACAGCTAAAATTATGGCATGATAGAAAATCCAATGGGTTTGGAAAGAAGAGTTTGGAGTTTTGATCCCAATTATATGATTTACTCCTTAAATGACCATGGAGAGGTCCTTTAATAACTCTAGGTTTCTGCTTTCCTATCTTACAAAATGAAAGGCTTGGGCTAGATCACCTCTAAAGGTATCATCATAATCTATGATTTTATTCCTAACAGAGAGCATGGACATTGTATATTTCAGTTCCTTAGTTTTACATCTGAAGAAAGCAAAGCTCAGGTGACTGACTCATCACATCTAGTATATGCACAGGTGAATTGGAGCCTAATTGGATTCCAAGTCCAACACTCTGTTCATTAAATCATAGGATGTGTACATATGTGTGTTCAGATGGATTTTTTATGCAGATGTGGAAGAATTTAATTTGTCTCTTATTTCCCTTACTAACTAGGGAGGACTTTCTTTTTTTCTTGAGAGGTTAAATCTTTTCTGATGAGGGAAAGGAAGGGTGAAGGGAGGAAAAGTAATAAGTATTTATGTAATAAGAACATTGTTCACTAAGTTTTAATGTGTGGTCCATGTATAAGTTTTCCGTAAGCTGAGTCCAGGAAAACACAATATCCTTCATTTCCAACTATGGAATTCCCAAAATCAAATATCAAAGCTTCACCAAGGTTAAAATGAATATGAACTACTTTGCTATGTTAGATTCAGTGCTGCCTTCAGAGTTAGTAAGAGTTGAATTCAAGTCTTGCCCCTGATACTTACTAACAAGGCCACCAGAGTCAAGTTACTGAATCAAGCAACCAGAGAGCAAATATTTATTGAGCACTTGCCATATGCCATATACCAGTCTAGTTTCTATGAATACAAAGACAAAAATGAAACTGTCTTTCCCTTAGGTTCGTTTTTATCAGGTGAAACAAAGAGTAGATAGATAGATAGATAGACAGACAGACAGACAGACAGACATACGGATAGATAGACCCACAGACACAGATAGATAGGTAAACAGATAGATAATTAGAAAGAGACAGATAGACAGACAGACAGACAGATAGACATAAATAACTAGAAAGATAGACAGAAAGATAGAAAGACAGACATAATTATACAGAAAGACATATAGTTATATATGTGTGTATGTATATTTATATGTATAAAATTATATATGTGTGTATATGTGAATAGCTATTGAACTTTGTGTGCAGGTGTATGTGTGAAATAAGGCAACCTGGTAAATAAGATATAAGACCTGGAGTTGTGAAGATGTGAGTTCAAATCTAGTCTCAGATATTTATGAGCTGTGTTACTTTACACAAGTGATTTAACCTCTGTTTGCTTTAATCTACTGAAGTAGGAAATGATAAATCACTCTAATAACTTTGCCAGGAAAACCCTAAGAGCAGTATTGGTGTGCTATAGTCTGCGGGATCACAAATAATTGGACACAACTGAATGACTGAACAATAACATAAATATACACATATAATATATATATGTGTGTGTGTGTAAAGTACATATATACATAGATATGACAAATTATATGTACACATACATGATAAAAATTATGTACTTTGCTTAGCTACATATTTGTATCTACATATATATATGTCTGTGTGATCCTGAGTAAGTCAAGTTGCCAGCAAACTTTTATCATAGGCCTATTATGTGCCAGATATTGTGCTATACACTCTGGGAACACAAAGAAAAGCAAAAGAAAACTTTGCCTCTGCTTTTAAGGAATTCAGAGTCCACTGGGAGAGAGAATTTGTGACTAATTATGTACAAACAAGATGGAGAGAGAAGAAAATTGGGGTAGTCTTAGAGAGGGGAGCTATTTCTGTTGAAGTAGACCAGGAAAGGCTTCTTGGAGGTGAAATTTTAACTGAGTCTTGAGGGAATTGAGGGAAGCCAGTTGAAATGCCAAGAGGAAGGAGCTGGAGTTTGTTGTTTGTATACATGGAATAGCACAAGTCAAGGATTCAGAAAGTTTGTGATGGGGGACAGGGAGAAGCAACATGACTGAAAAGGTCTGAAGCAGCCAAATTATGAAAGGATTTAAAAGCCAAAGAGAAGATTTTGTATTTGATTCTGGGGGGAGTAGGGAGCCATTGAATCCATTGTATAGGGAAGTGAAATGGTCAGATCTGCACTTTAGGAAGATCAATTTAACAGCTAAGTGGAGGATGTGCTGGAGTGAGGTGAGAGAAGGCAAGAGGTTATTGCAATGAATGGTTAGTATCACCAGGAATGAGGTGATAAAGATCTGCACTAGGATGGGAGCAATGTCAGAGGAGAAAAAGGTGGAGATGCTATTAATGTATTTGGCAAGAGATTTTATATGGGGGAGAGAAATGAAGAAGATTCAACTTCTCTGTACCATAATTTTCTCATCTGTAAAATGGTGGCATTTAACACTATGGCCTCTACATTCCCTTTAAGCTTCAATTAGATTTCATATTATCCTGAGTTTATATTTTTAAATGCCCATTGTATCTCGAGAAACTGCTGTTCCTTCTTCACCTCAGGGGTTGGGAAATTCATCATTTTTCTTTTCTACACTCACATATGTTGTTAGAACAGATTCAATTTTTTTTTCAGGTTCAGTCTTATGGGAAACTGACTCTTATGCCAGGGGTTAAATTTCCTTTTTTTTCCTTATACATTAGCTCAGTAAGCCTCTCCACTTTGGTGCCCCAGGAAAGGGGATGTAGAAAAAAGAACTTAATGTACAATAAGAATTATGTATGAGACAATTAATTTATTCTTCCACACACAAGCAATGCTAACTTTAAAAGACCCACAGTACATTTTAAGAAAATACCATACAGTAAAACTTTTAAGTACTGTTAGATTCTGCCAATAAATCAATACTTAAATCTCATAAAAGACAAAAACTGTTTTCATGGTCATTGCTTAGGCAATCAGCATTTCACCTCAGCTCTGCACTATACAAATAATCCTCAGTATATCTGTGAGAATACAACCAGGCCTGAGCCAACCCTAATGTCAATGACTGCCCTCTCTCTTGTACAAGCTTCCCTTACCACCAATGGTCTATTTTACCACTAATATTCTAGTAGATCCTGTCACTACTAGACCTACAGAACTGTGGATTTCTTGAATGCACAAGGATATTCCAAGCTCTAACATGAAGGTTTCAAAGTTGCAACTCAGAAAATGAAACAAAAAAAAAATTGCCCAAATCAAGCCCAGGGCTCAATACAATATGAAGTCCAAAATTGAGGAATGATTTCAGTTGCCCATATACCAAGTAATCCTAGAACATACATAGGAGCAGAAGAACAATTCAAAACTGTCCTATACTCTGCGCAGTTAAAATGAAAAAAAGAATAATGTGCCTTTACATACCATCTGAATGTTCTCAAATTTCATGGCCCTAAAGAAATAATTGCAAATGGCCAAAATGAGCCTTTCTCCCCAAAGAAAACCTACTAGGAGGTTACTGTATTACACATACATTGTATTTTTTAGTGGAATAAATAGTAAAAAAGGCACTAAGGAACTAATTTTTCTGTAAAACTTGTAATTTGAGTAGAGTTTTAAAGAAAACAATTTTTAAGAGACAAAGATAAGATAAGGTGGAAATATATCCTAGATAGTAAGTCAGTGAAAAAGCATGGAGATGAGAGACAGAGTATTAGGTGCATAGAGACCAGTCTGGTTGAGTCATAACATACAGGAAGAGGAGCACTATATAATTATTCCAGAAAGGTGAGTGTCTTCAGGCTATGAGAGAGGCTTTGAAAACTTAACAAGTAAACAATTGAGCTTATATTCTATACTGGGATATAGGTGGCCACTGGATTCTACTGAACAGCACAGTGACACAGTCAGACCTGCCCTTTAAGAAAATCATGTAGACCATTATATGGATGACACATTGGAGGGGAGAGACAGTGTCTATCTAGATCTTCAGGCAACTTCAATACTAAGAGTTCCTAGACTGACCAAAAACACAATTCTATCACACAATTGGATGAGTTTGGAAGAATTCTGGAATAAGAGAATTTGTGCCATAAGGTAGCTCAACAGATTGAGTCAGGAATTTCTGAGCTCCAGATTTACCACTTGGATGCATGGCTCTGGGAAAATTCTTTATCTTCCTATTTCCTGGGAAACTGTACAATATTTTAATTTATAAATAACATGCAACTGCATCATTGAAAGATATATCCACAGGGATACAATGAAAAATCTGAAACAAAAAAAAATAATTAGGGAGAAAGTAATGAAGGATATTTTGGTAACTTTACTCCTAAAGCATCTAATAGGTTTTCTGCATTAAATCAATAAAATCAATAAATAGTGAAAGAACATTGTATGTGTTCATGCACAGAATATGCATTTTTTTCTTTCTCTTGTAAGAGAGACAAGAAGGCAAACTCTAATCCACTATATGCTCATCATGTAGCTGAGTTGAGATCACTAAAATGAGCCAACCTTGATGGAGAACAGACAGAGAAAAGTAAAGTGGAACCAAATATCAGAAGCCTTTCATTTGTGATTTCTGAACACATATAGCAAATGGCACTGAGTAAGAGTATTTTTTCTTTATATTTGAAAGGCTATTTCATTGGTCTTTCAATGATATGATTTAATCAATGAAAAAAAAATTGCTGGAAGGTCATATTACCCTTTGCTTTTATACTGTAACACACTGCTTAAACCAGAGAAATTTCCATTCCCTCATGCCCAATTGATTCTGTCAGTGGGTTAGGACTCTTTGCATTATCAATGATAAGATTAAATACTGGATACACAAACTCACAGGCCAGTCATTTAGCAATTTTTATTGAAATTTTCATCCTTAAAGATTCTGGCAATAAGAGCCTTGCTATTTGGAGTAATTATGATTTTAAAATTTAATTTATTATTATTTTTTTTAATTTATAGATGTTTTTGGTACTAAATTCAAAGAGTCAAATATTAACTGATTCATCTTTCTTTCCTTTTTATGACCACAACAGGTCAAAGTGTGATTGAGAAGAAGTATTGATCTAGAAGGAAAAAGACCTAATATATTATCTAGCCTAAACCTCTCATAGAGGGAGAAATTGAGGTTGAAAAAGGTAAAAGAGTTTTTCAAGGATACATGTAGGAAGTGACAGAACTGGCATGAAAACTTGGGTATTATTTTGCCAATGAAACATTGACTCTATTTATTTCCAGAATACATTCAGAAATTCTGTGATTTTGTGCTTATCAAAAAAAAAATAAGAAAAATAAGCAAGCCAAGAGAAATCAGGATGTCATAAGGAAATCATTAACAAAATGCTAAAATTAGAAGAAAAAAGTTGGAAAATGGATGGAAACAAGAAAGTTATTGAAATGCCCAAATCCTACCTTCTGGAGACACCATTGGGTTCATACTATATTTATTGATAAAAGGAAAATTCCATGTAAAACAAAAGATTTATAACCACATTTTTAGAGTAGTCAAAAAATAGAAACAAAGCAGGTGTCCACTGATTGGAAAATGGCTTAAAAAGTATATAGGTATATTTACTCTTATAAGAAATGGTGAATTGGGTGAATAAAAAGGAATAAGAAATTTTTAGGAGTTGATAAAGAATGAAAAAAGTGAACCAAGAAAATAATTCACACAATAGCTAAAATATTGCAAATAAAATAATAGTAAAACAATTAAAAAATGCTGCAAAAAATGAACAAGCTTGTTCACAGAAAAAAAAATGTGAGAAGAGACTTAGTTCAGCTTCCTTGTAAAGGTAAAGAACTTTGAGTATAGAATTTTCCATAAATTGCCAAGTTTTTTGCATATTCTTTAGTTTGACTAGATTGCAGTTTGGGTTGCCCCCCCCCTTTAAAAACTTTTTTGATACAGGGAATTTTCTATGAGAAGGTAGGAACCAGAGAGTAAAGAAATATAGTTGCTATACAACTAAAATATATCATTACAAATATTACCTATATACATACACATATGACATACATACATATATCCATACATGCTTAATGTAGTACCACTATTGAGCCATTTGCACTAACTCCCATCCTCATTAATGGAAAGGTCTACAGAAAATAATTAATGCTGCTACTCCCAAGGATCTAGAAGAGCTGGGTTTCTAGTGCTGTGTATAAGAAACCCCATCACTGTACTCTCAATTATAAATTACCCTGCCAGACAAAATAAGTTTTTTTAGTAAAGTGTATTTAGTAAGATTATAAATGAAAATAAGAGTTGTAAAACTATTCCTCTTCCCAAATCAGGGTGACTTATTGTTACTCAGTTATTTCAGTCATGTCTAACTCCTGGTGGCCTGACTTGGAATTTTCTTGGCAAAGATATTGAGTGGTTTGTCATTTTCTTCTCAAAAATCAGTCATACTCCCCTCCAAATACCCACAGAACTCATGAGAATTAAATATAAGGATAGTATAGAGAACACAGATGGCAAAGGGGAAGTAATGATTCCTAGAAATCCTTTCCTATTTTTTAAGATTTGTCAAGTTTAGCTCAGATTTAGCTATCTGCTGGGGTCTAAGTATCAAGATCTTTGTAAAGTCTACAGAAGACACTTTAATCTTCCATGAGCAGTCACATTCCCTGAAGCTTCTCACAGTCTGAGAGAAAATTTGTGTATGCAAAATCCTAAACTTTTTAAACTATCAATATAACTGAAAATAGTATGTACCTATGGGCACCAGAGACACAGGTGAAAATTGCACTTAGCATTATTTCCAGGAGCAAATACAAAATGTTCTTTTTGACATTCAAATCCTTTATAGCCTAGCTTTCTCTTGCCTTCCCCATCTTTGTATACATCATTTCCTGGCATATAGTCTTTGATCCAATGATAGTGGCCACCTGGCTGTTCCACATACAACACACTCCATCTCTTGATTCCAAACATTTTGTCTAGTTGTCCATCAATCCTGGAATGCTCTCCATCCTCTGCTCCAACTACAGAACTTTCTAGCATCCTTTAAGTCCTAACTAAAGTTCTTTTTTTTCTTTTATTGGAAGTCTTTCCAAACCCCATCTTATTTCTTTCTTTCTTGATTTTTTCTATTAATTATTTCTTATTGATCCTGTGGATAGTTGATTTCAATCTCCTTGAAGTTGGGAAATGCATTTTTGCCTTTTTTTTTCTGTTTCTCAGAACTTAGCACAGTGCCTGGCACATAGGAGGTGCTTAATATATGTTTAGTGATTGAATGAAGTAAGAATGATATTAACAGAACAAAGATGGGGAAAGCAGTCATTTAGATCAAATAGAGACTAAAGGCATCACAATTGTGAGCCCATTGAAGGACTAGTTTTCAAGATATCTAAAGTATTCAAAGATATGAGAAGCATAGAAAAGTGTCTGATGTTATTGACATTAATTAAGAAAAAAGGGGACTTAGAAAATATCAATGACTATATGAATGAGACTCATCATACAGATGAGAGTAACATAACTTGAGAGCATCTTCAGTGAAGATATTAGCAAGGGGAAAATATCATTCAATGACCCCTTTTATTTTCTCATAACTAACTGAATGATAAAGAGAATATAAAATTTCATTGTGTTTACTCTTTGTTGATTACAAAAGAGCATTTTTCTTAGTAGAACAAAATAATGCCTTTCAAACTTTTATAACAAGGTACCTCCTAATCATATGTCAGTATCATTCAAGATAACTTAGAAAATAAAACAAGAGAAATAAAATAGCTCAGTGACCTTTTGATAATAGATGTCAATTGAGGAATAAGCAACTTGCTCTTCTATAAAAACAGTGCTTAATTTGAAGTTTCTGTGTCTTTTCCCTGGCTGTTCCTCATGCTGGGTATTCTCTTCTTCCTTATACCTGATTTACAGCTCTTGGAATCAGTGATTTCCTTCAACATTTACCTCAACTATGAGCATCTGTATAAATCCTGATAATTTGAGTTCAAGTATTCTGGATTTCAAGTCTAGCACTCTCTCCAATGTACCACCTAGCTATCTATGTTTTAAAGAAATATCATTATTATATTATTGATATATTATTAAAAAGCAATGTAACTTCTTAAAAAGCAGTGTAATCTACAAGTCTCAAATCCACCACTGAGTTAAGTAGATGTCGACTCCAGGCATGTAAAGACTTCCCCTGAAGGAATGAGTGTATGAGAATAACTTGCTCCAACTATCATGAAGCACTCCATAAAATGCTGAAAGCTTGTATAGCTATCTAAAATGCAAGTCATCTATCATATCTGGAGTCATTGCCAGTCAACCTGATTTTTGTCTTGTCACTGAATTTCAATACCTCTTGAAGCAATAGTGAAACTGATGATTTTGTACAACTCTACCTTTCTTAAATCAAATCTATGCATGTCAGTATGATATCCCCCATGATGTAATTTGTCCATTTCAAAACGAGGAAAGATAATATTGAAAGGCAATGTGATCATAATAGAAAGAGGAGGAGTCAGGAAGTCTCCCTTTCCCCTGACTTTTACTAGCTGTCTGATGTTGGACAAGTCATTGGGCTTCTCTGTGAACCTATAAAATCATGGACCTCTTGAACTTGATGGTCTCTGAGGTCAATTTAGTTTAAAATCAGTGCTCTTGTGATTTTGATTATATTTCTTCTTGGTTCCTCCAACTTTTGAAACATAAAATAATCAATAAGACAAGTAAAGAAGTTATTCATTTATCTTATTTTGACAAAAAGAAACCACTAGCGCATATCCAAATTATTTAAAGGTCAACACAACCTGCTAGTTCATGACCCAATATCAGTCTCATGACCTTCTCCCTCTTTTTTTTTTTATCAAGGTGGCCTGTGGTACACTGAAATTATTCAAATAATGATCTTATATTTTTGTATCTATTAATCTTTGCTCAAAATATTTCCATAATGTTTCTCTTCCTTTGTTCTTGACTTTTTCACATGAGTATAACTTATATAAGATAATTTTTCTTCCCTTTCTCTTCCTCTTTCTCTCTTTCTCTCTCTCTCTCTCTTTCTCTCTTTCTTTCTCTCTGTCTTTCTCTCCCTCTCTCTCTGTCTCCCTCTGTCTCTGTCTCTCTCTGTCTCTGTCTCT
>JAJPUD010002731.1:0-17456 GCA_023553655.1 Myrmecobius fasciatus | reverse complement strand
TCTCTCTCTGTCTCCCTCTGTCTCTGTCTCTCTCTGTCTCTGTCTCTCTGTCTCTGTCTCTGTCTCTGTCTCTCTCTCTCTCTCTCTCACACACACACACCCCCCCACACACACACACTCTCTTTTCAGGTCCATTGCTTTCCCTTTGGATAGGCTATTATAGAACCCAAGTCATAGACAAAACCGTGTCATTCTGCTAAATTCAAGTGATACATATGAGCTGAAATCAGGCTCCTTGCATTAGATTCTTTAGCTTGCTTTGTATTTTTCTGTATGTGATATCTGAGGTTTGGGATTTTCTTCCTGCCTTCCTATATTTATTTTCTTTTATAAATATCTTGGTATCTATACCACTATTTCCCCAAAAAATTGCTGTCAAAGTATCTAGCTTAGTTTTCTCCTTCCTTCTTTTCTATTTAAAGCCCTTTGGATTCAATTTTAAAAAACCTAATCAAATACATATTCCACTGTCCTAGTCTGGTATACCCTATGCCTAGCCAAGAGTTTATCCTTCCTATTTGTAGTCCTAGAATCCCAATTCTATTATCAGAAGTCATTTTATTGACATTCATCTGTTTCTAGTATCTATCTTTCTTAAAGCCCTTGCTTTTGGTCTGCTTGGCTAGACTTTAATCTATTATTATGTGGATTTGATAGCTACAGAAAGAAGGTAGAAACAAAAGACATGCACTTTCAGTAACCTCCAAAAGATTGATAGCAAAAAAGGGTCCAAGGGAAGACATCATTGCTTTCTATAATTTTATCCTTCTCAAGTTCAAGTCTTAGGGAGGGAGTGGTTTGGATCTGTAAGTTATATCAGCTTCATCTGTCAGGGAAAAACTCCTGTCAAGAACAGGTGTGCTCTCCTGGAAATTACTGAATATATAAATAAGAGTATGATTATGCACATGCAGAGAAAGATTCTGCACTCTGGAAGAAGTTTCACTTCACAACAGGCTTCTTTGACAGGGATGTGAGACTGAGGAGATCTTTCAAGTACAATTAAGATGAGGAGACCTAAGTGTTCCCTTCCAAGTATGTAATTTCATGCTTTTGTAAAATGGCAGCCCCCATCCACCCACCAAATGCATTTGAACACTAGTTCCTCTGGGAAAATGGCAGAATAGGTCAGGAAATTTCAAACACTTAGGATTTTCCCCACAAACAGAACATATTTGTTCTCCAGGGCAAACATATATTGGTGAAACACAAAAAGGACTTGGGGCAGGACAGGGTTCCTCCTGGGACACCTGAAGAAGATCCAGGAAAAGAAGAATGATGACAAGACAGAGATTAGCCAGTATGAAGTGTAAACACATCCAGGCTAGCTCCACAGAACAGCCAATAGGAGATGAGCTGGGTTTGATTGGAACCTCAGGTTGAACCACAAAAAACTTTCACCTCCCAGAGAGTCTGTAGAGTCTGGAGTCTGACTCCAGGAAGACAGAGAGAACCTCAGCTTATCAAGAATGCTAGACCCACCTGTCTGGCAAAGATGCAGGTCTGACTGAGAAGGAACCAGCCCACTAGGAGTGAAAAAGCAGTGGGGCAAAGATGCTGCTAGCTGCCAGCCCTTGTAGTAGAGGGGAGCTCTTGATTTGGATTTTAGGTCACCCTTTGACAAAAAATGCTGGGAAAACTGCAAAATAATATGTCAAAAACTCAGCATAGATCTATATCTCATAGTCCAACCAAAATAAGGTAAAAATGGGTACATGATTTGGGCATAAAGGATGATACCATTAACAACTTAGGAGAACAAGAGATAATTTATCTATCAGAGCTTTGGACAAGGGAAAAATTGACAAAGAACTAAAAAACACTATGAGAAGTAAAATGGATAACTTTGATTACATTAACCTAACATTTTCTTGAGCAAACAACATTAAAAGGGAAGTACAAAGCTGGGACAAAAATCTTTACAGCCAGTATTTCTGATAAAGGTCTCATTTCTAAAATATATAAATAATTGTGTGGAATTCATGAGAATACAATTAATTTCCCAATTGCTCAATGATCAAATGATATAAAGAGATAATTTTCACATGATGAAACTAAAGCCAGCTCTAGTTAAAAATGCTCTAAATCACTATTGATTAGAAATGCAAATTAAAACAACTCTGAGGTACCACCTCACACCTCTCAGCTTGGCTAAGATGACAGGAAAAGATGATAAATGTTGAAGGAGATGTGAGAAAGCTGGAACATCAATGCATTGTTGGTGGAGTTATGAAATAATCCAACCATTCTGGAGAGAAATCTAGAACTATACCCAAAGGGTTATAAAACTGTACATACCCTTTGACCCAGCAGTGCCATTAATGGGTCTGTATCCCAAGGAAATCATAAAGGGAGGGAAAGAATCCAAATGTGCAAAAATGTTTGTAGCAGCTCTTTTTGTGGTAGTAAAGAATTGGAAAATGAGCAAATGCCCATCAATTGTGGAATGGCTGAAGAAATTGTGGTATATGAAAGTGCTGTATTATTATTATTATATAAATTGATTATATATATGTATATTATATAAAATGATAAACAAGATGATTTTAGAAAGGCCTGGGAAGATTTACAAAAACTGATATTGAGTGAAAGAAGCAGAACCA
Organism: Myrmecobius fasciatus; assembly: GCA_023553655.1. Classification (NCBI taxonomy): domain Eukaryota; kingdom Metazoa; phylum Chordata; class Mammalia; order Dasyuromorphia; family Myrmecobiidae; genus Myrmecobius; species Myrmecobius fasciatus. Next base: position 14,853 of record JAJPUD010002731.1, on the reverse strand, counting down.
GGAATACATTGTTTACAATAACAGCAAGAATAACAGCAAATGAAAGATCTGATTATTTTCAGTGGTTCAGTGGCTCAATGATTCAAAGCAATCCCAATAGACTTTGGACAGAAAATGCCATCTACATCCAGAAAAAACTAAGGAGACTGAATGTAATTGAACACATGTTATATTCACTTGTTTTTTTCTGTTTTTTTTTTTAATCTCTCCCATCATTTTTCCCTTTTACTCTTATTTTTGTCCCAAACATGATTCATAATGTGTGTTAAAATAATATTTTTTTAAAATATGAAGAATGAACAATAGGATAGAATGTAAAGCATAAGAAAAACAACAAATCTAGAGAACAAATCACAAAGAGAAAATATAAAAATAATTGAACTACCTGAAAACTGTGACCCCCCCAAAAAATAGAATATCGACACAATAACACAAGAAATAACCAAGACAATTGTGCTGGAGTTATAAAACATGAGGGCAAAGTAGAAATAGAAAAAAAATCCACCAGTCACTACCTCAAAGAGATCCTTTGTGAAAAACACATAGGAATATTATTGCCAAATTTTAAAACCCCCAAATCAAAGACAAAATTTTTCACAAAACAAGGAAAAAAATTAAAATATCCTGGAGCTACAATTACAGTCATAAAAGATTTACTAGTAGCTGCAATAAGAGTACATATCTTGAAATTATATATATCTATAATCAAAAGAACTAGGCCTGTGCCAAAAAATTTCATAGCCTGCAAAATTGCCCATAATACAGAAAAGATAAACATTCAATGAATTTGCAGATTTTCAGGACTTTCTTTCAACCAAACCAGAACTTAGTACAAAATTTAACATATGAAAGTCAATACCAAAGATTAATTCCAATAACTTAACATAGACAAATTGTTTGTGTGTTTTTACATGAAAATACATATCATATGTTTAGGATTGACAATAGTAACTGGGTAACTCAAAAGAAAGATTGGGGCAGAGTTGAGTATGATCTGACTTTAAAAAGCAAAACAGTCCAGGAAAAGGTAGAAATAGTAATTGTGTTATACAAATGAAGTGCAGAGGAAAAATAAATACACAGGAATGGGGGCGGGGCGAGGAGAGAGGAGGAATGCTCATTCTGCAAGCCTACTCTTGTCAGGAATGGGTTAAAGAGGCAACATTGAATATATACCATGAAGGATATAGCACTCCCCAAAATCTATAAAGAAATAAGGGGAGAGGGAATAGAACAAGGTGGCATGTAGAAGGATGAATAGATTTGTGGCAGTGGGACAAGGTGTGTATTAATGGGTAAGGGACAAAAGATAATGTGGGGTACAGAACGGTGTATAGAGTAATGGTGGTGGGAAAAGATTTGTAAATTAACAGGAATGGCATAAAAAAGGAAAGAAAAGGATGGGAGGAAAGATAAGGAAGGGATCCTTGGGTGAGGGAAGGTTAAAAAATAGCAAGGCAAGGCAAGTAGAAGAGTTGTCAGGGATGGGAAATAAGCAATATACAGACTATAATAAGGATCAGCAATAGAATTTACTAGATAAAAAGTAGGGATAATAATCATTGACCTTAGATAGATCTTAAAGATTCAGTCAAGAGAGAAACCATCATTATATTTCAGCCATAATGTTATTGTTTTAGGTGCATGTTTATATATGGGTAAATGCATATGCAAATAAATGTATCTGAGTATGTATGCCTGTAGGCCTATGTATATGTGCATATAGATATCTGTATAAGTGTGGATCTGTGGGTAGATGTAAATGTATCTGTGTGTGTACACACACATATATGCATATATATGTATGAGTATGTGTGTATATACATGTGAATATACCCATGCTTAACTACAGCCTCCTTGAGGGAAGTGGGGGGAAGAAAGGAGAAAAAAGAATAAGGTAGAAAATGCTCAGCAGAAAACAAAGAATAACCTATAAGGAAGCAAAGAAAATAGACATATTGCTGTTTTTCTTATGTTTCACATTCTATTCTATTTTTCATCTTTCATATTTAAAAATTATTATTTTTAACACATTACTTTATGAATAATGTTTGGAGAGAAAAATCAGAGCAAAAAGAAAAAGCCATGGGAGAGATAAAAAACAGGAAATAAAAGAGAAGCGAACATAGTTTCTATTATTATATATGCTTTGTTGACATGGAAATTTGTTGTTAGATATTTTGAATCTTTCCTGATGTTCTGTTGTTCATGTGACTATGTTTTGTTTTTTTTAATTTTCCTTTTCTGTCTTTTTTTTCTATTCCAGTTTTTCTTATTTTGTATTTAGTTCAATTAATTAATTAAAAATACTTGAGAATTATCCTGTCAATATGTCTGTTCTCTAAAAAGTGACAGCAAAACTTTCTGTTCTCTGCAGAAGACACTTCCTCTTCTGACTTGACTTTACCTGCCACCAACCTGCATTTCTGTCCTTGCATGTGCTAAGCTTCTTGCAATTAATTGTCTAGAATTATCACTGAGACATCAGAAGGGGTTTCTTAATGCCTTTGGCTCAGACTTCTCCTATTATCTATGCCTTTTCCACAGATTATAACTTGGAAATTGTTCAGTCAGTCAACCTTAGGGACTTTTAATAAGATTATTAACTAGGTAGTGCAGTAAGATCAGTTAGTTTGGAACATCACTTCACAAGTCATTCTTCCATAAAACATAGAGTCAAAGGGCATTTGGATTCAGGTAGCACACATAGCAAAGGGGTAATTCAGAGGTTTTCTGGGGAAGTCCTCTTCTCCAATTCTTGGATCCTTGAGAAGTTATTCTTAACTGTGGTGTAGATTCTTTTCTGGTTTCCCTGAAAAGACATGAAACTAATGTCTTGGACTACCTGTGATGTAAATACTTCCTCCAGTGATTTGTGAATATCATTTAGACATTAAGTCAATTATTATATATTAAGCACTGACTGTGTGCCAGACTTTATGCTAAATGCTAGAGATAGGAAAAGAGGCAAAAGCCAGTCCCTTTCTTCAAGGAACTCACAATCTAAAGTGCCATTGAAAAAGGAAATTGGTACCTATTGTTGGCTAAAGAATATAATTTTAGGGCACTGATAGGAAAATTGGAAGTCCAACATGCTTTGCATCCTTTAAAGCTAGAAAGTCTTCCTACAGTCAAAGGAGTGAGTTAGAGCATCTGCTCAAGGCCAAAGCCTCCTTCCTCCCCCGATGTTATATCTTCCAAGGGAATTTAGCTAGCATTGAACATCCACTCCACTTTCTGTAATAATGTCTCTGTCCAGCTAAATTGATGCTCTTATGCAGGTCCAGAGAGTGGAATAAAAGCTCAAAGCCAATTTGGAGCAAATTTCTTGCCTGGAATCTATCTCACTCCAGGAATGTTTTTCAAAATCTTGTCTCATTTATTCTAAGAGCCTTCCTAGAATTCCAATTTTGTTTTCAACTTTGAGATTCTGCAAGTGGAACTATCCTCAAATTGGGAAGAAATAGGAGGAGAAGGCATGTCAAAGAGAAGATAGTTGTATTCATCAGTTTCCTTTTCTGCTCAATTAGAATCTCTGCTGGTTTTAAAAGTTTCAGTGCCGGAGTGAGGTCTTCTCTGTAAGAAAAACACAGATATTTGGAGCTCTAGATTAATGACCATCTACAATTGGATTTACCTTGGGTTTGTTTAAAGGAGCACTTGTTATAAGATAATCATTACAATTTTTTGGAGCAGAGGGTAAGGAAAATGAAGAAATAAGAAGCTGTGTCTTGTTCTCTTATGCACCCTTCCTTATAGGCTTGCCCAGTGATAAATATTGCATTGGAATCTCAGCACAGACACCTTGTGATCATGGCAAATCTCTAAATGTCTCTGAGTCTGTTTCCTCAGGTAGTACATGGGAACAGTGATTTTTCTAGCATTTATGCCCCAGTTTGAGGTTGGAAATCAAATGACATAATAGATTTAAAATACATTTGCATATGCTCAAAGAATCATCCTGGTGGTTGCATTTAGCACTTGGCATTCTTATTTCCCTTGAGATTCACAACAAGCCTGTTACACAGATGCTCTTACAGTCTCCCAGGAGGAGGCTATGACCTGAATTTAAAAGAAATATTGCAATTCAGATATTTCACATATTTAAAGACCTAAAGCATATAATGTGGAATATTCCATTTGATTCTCTCTTCTTGATTTCACAGAGCTTCTCTCCTGGATCACACACTTTTCCTCTCCCCAGAGTAAATCTCTAAGCATACTGAGTTACCATCTGGAAATTTTTATATGCACACATGTACACATATACCCAGCTACATATACACATGTATTGTACGCAAATGTGTATATTATATATGCATTGTATATGCACATTTATGTATGTATATGTATCTATTGCATCTATTTAGTATGTGTGCATGTATATGCATGTGCATTAATATACATATATACTTGTGTGTGTGCCATTGCGTGTGTGCCCTTGTGTGTGTGTGTGTGTAGACAATATAGGATATATGTATATATTATCTCTATATATTTATATATATCTATCTTCTATCATATATGTGTATTTGTGCATGTGCATATAGACAAGTATGTCCAATGTATATGTTCATGTGTGTATACATGTATACATATTAATGCCAGATATATGTATTTGTGTGTATTCATATAGACAGATATCTCTAATGTGTAATTTATATGTGTATACATATATAGAGATGAATGAATTGATATTTATACATGTGCATATGTGCATTGTGTCCATATATAAGATTGTGTGATTTTTTATATTTAACCTACATGCAGATTTTCAGCTACTGGTGCAGTGGATAGAGTGCTACATTTTAAGTCCAGATGATCATTTTTCTAAGTTCAAATCTGACCTCAGACACTTATTAGCTGCATGACTCTTCATTAGTTACTTAATCCTATTTTGTCTCACTTTTCCCATGTATAAAATGAGCTAGAGAAGGAAAAGCAAACCACTCTAATACCTTTTCCAAGAAAACTGCAGGGGGGGTGGTGGTCATAAAGAAGAGTTGGACATGATTGAAATGACTGAATAACAATATGTTGGAAGACTTTTTGTTATAAAATATAATGTATCAATTGAAATGTATTTCTGCCAAACTTCTTTTTAATTTTCCCCTCATTTCTTAGCAAATAAGTTGTCCTCCTTATGGTTTAAATACTTGAGTTTATAGAACATAGAATTCTCTATCTGGTGACTTTGGGGTATTATTTGTCTAGTTTGGTCCACTAAGCTACTTTTTTTCTCTTTTTTAATAGTTGCAATCACTTTATTAAGAATTGACTGGTTATGCATCTGCAGTGGTGACTTCCACTTCTACATTTGGTTCAGTGTTGATAGAAATGATCTGATTAACAATTTCAGAATAACTACAAATCAATAAGGTATATGTGAATTCTCACCTGGAATGACTGTCATTGAACCTTCAGTGCAAGGAATTTTTTTAGTTGTGATTTGAAATGTCGTAGTGGACATTGGAACAGAATCTTTTACTTTCAATTTCTTTTCTTTGGCTTCTATAATTAGGTCAACACAAATTTTCTTAAGTGATTTCACATTGTGGCTGGTGAGGGAGATGCAGAGTGGGTGAATGACCACTTTGGGCTCTACCAGTGTCTTTCTGATGTCTTTGAATGCCATGGCAGTGGAGCAGCATCCTGACCAACTTATTCCTTGGTGAGAATGAACTGGTGTGAGTTAGGAGAAGAGGCAGGAACCACCATCTGCACATGGCTGAAGTGAGGGTACCTTCTTCATTAAAGAGACCATTTTTTCTCTTTTAACCAGCAATAAGTACTTGGGGTGTGTACTACCTTATATTATATTTGAAAACTATGGACCTTCTTAAAAGATAACTTTATATCCCATTCATAGTCTATGTATTTCTTTAATTGGATATAGTAGATACAATGCTGGTCCTGTAATAAAGAAAACTGAGTTTAAATAAAAACTCAGATACTTTTCAACTGTTTGACCCTTGATAAGTCACTCATACACTGTCTAAATTTCTTTGTTGTTAAAATAATAATAGCATCAACCTCCCAAGACTGTTTTGACAATCAATGAATGTATATTAAGCACTTTGAAAACTTTAAAGTGCTATACAACTATTTATTTTCAGTAATTACATAAATTGATCTATCCTCATTAATTTACTTTTGTTGTTAATATCATGCAGCATGTTTCCCATCATGGGTTTTTCCTTTAGATAAAAATATTTGGTGTTTTTTTTGAAGACTTTAAATTTTAATATGATTACTGAGAAGGAAAGGCAAAGTCATTCCAACCATATCACATGACTTAGGGGACAGAGAAAAAAATGAACCTAATTTAGCTTCACTAACCAATTGAATGGTCACATATAGAATATTTTATTGAACTTATCTTGTCAACATTACATATTCATAGTATTCACCATGTGGGTAGGGATTGCTTCCTTTGGTTATTTCTAAAAGATTAGCCTCTAATTCAACAAAATGCAAGTACATTTATAGCAATAACTTTCTTGATTCTGAGAAATTTATTGGATTTGTTCCAATTTGTTTGTATATGGAGACCATTTCGCTTTGAAAATGAAACAGACTAACATTTTATACATTTTTAATAGTCATTCAATTCAAAATCGTCCTTTAGATATTTAATGACTCTAACCCTGAGCAAGTCACCTATCACCTCTCAATCTGTTTCCTTATTTGTAAAATGAAGGACATGAAAAAAAAAACACCCTCAAGATCCTTCAAGCTTTAATCTCATTATTATGTTTCTATTATTTACGATTATGATCTTGATAACCATTTTAGGAATGGGGGCCTGTCTGTAATTTGGCTGGAATATAGTTTTCATGGAGGAAATGCTGTAAAAATCAGAAAGACAGGTTAGGAGCAGATTACTGAGAGTTTAAAGGATAAAAGAAGAAATAATAACTGTGCAACCAATAGTGAAAGAAATAAGGGAAGACAGTAGTTGGTGAAATGATAAAAAAAAAACAGGATTTTTATTTATAAAATCTGGGTTCAAATTCTAACTTGGCTAATTTTAATGAATATATGTTCCTGACTTGTGGTAGAACCTTCCAAACTCATAAAATCACAAGAAGACACTAAAGTACCTTGATCCCAGCATAATGATGTCATTTTGGACCTCTTCAAACATTAAGAATTTATTAAATTAATCAACCTCTTGGTAAGCCAGTGAACTCCTCTGGGCCCCAGTTTTCTCCTCTATTAAAAAGAGAAGTTAGAAAAAAAATGATCTTTGGATATTTGGCACTTAGTGAGAGAATAAAGGCAATAAATCTCCAAGTAGGTCACTTGCTAGCCCTATGTAAATTAAGATAAATTTGAGTGACATCAGACTTAAGTGAGATACACTAGACAATGCTTGATTAAACTTTAATCATCAGGTTTTCCTTTCTTTTAAAAAGGGGGGTTTACAAAAGTGTTCATTTCCAGGGACTATCACTCACAACAATTCTTCTTCTTTATAGATTGAAGGAACACACCAGGACTGTGGTTTGGGTATGTTGTCACCACAACATTTATCAAAGAAAAAGGCATATAAACAAGCACAAAAAGACAGAGAAAACCAAAGTGAAAAGATATTGCAAAGCTCTCATGTATTGAAATAAACAAAATAATTGTGAGAATATATGCTCCATATGATATCATCTAGAACCTTTGGCAGCTATTTATAAAGGATATAGAATGAGAATATCATCAGGAAACAAAATCAATTTCCATCTAATGTTTACTGAAGACACTTAGGGGAAATATGCCCAACCCAGATAAGATTCATTGGGCTGAGGGTGAAAAATTAATGAAACTAAGGTTTTACCTTAGACAAATTAAAGTCTGAAAGCTCTGGGACAAGATGGCTTACATCCCAGAAATAGGGAAGAAAGGTGGCCAAAGAACCAAAGTCTCCTTAGTAAAGAACTATAACAAATGACAGAACAGAACTATCCACAAATGGGAAGACAATTCTATTGATGGTCAGTGGATAAGAATGCTGGTAGAAAGAAATGAAGAAGCATAGAACATGTATTTGAATCATAAGTTATCTTCAGGCTCATCTTATACCAAGATTATGGTCAAACAGGTGAAATATAAGAGAGTCAAGATTTGAATCCAAATCTTTTTTTTTTTCCAGATCTAAGCCTCTGTTCATTATAACATGCTGCCTTTCAAGTTATACAGTTAGTCAATGGAAAAATGGAGAATACAACCTAGATCTCTAGACTCCCAACTGAAGGTTCATTTTATTACACCATGATATCTTCCAGGACTTCATAGGAAATAATAGTTCACAAATGTAATCTACCTTTGAAATGATTACCCATTTAAAAGCTTTCTTTGTTCAATAATATAGAAGAATGATGATATCTTTGGTGCAAGCATTCTTTTAACCAGATCAGATAACCATTTCTCACACCTAGTAAATAATCATCTATGCATACATATTCTATACATACATGCATATATATTCATCACATATGTATCTGTACATGAGAGAAAGTCTCATGTCAGCTATCCAATGATGACCCTCAGCACTTAGTAAAGTCTTTCATTTCCTTCAAGTTTCAGTTCAAACATTACCTGTTATCTAACACCTTTCCAGATTCTCACATGTTAGTGTCTCTTCTCAAATTAGCTTGTATGTGTGTATGTATATGTGTTTATATATGTATGTATACATATAAATGTGTATTTATATATGTATGTGTATATGTATTTGTGTTTGTGTACATATATCTCTCTATATATAGTGTATGTATATAAACACACACACATACAATTTCCTTTTGATTGAGTATAAATTCTTTGAAATCAAGAATTATTTCAATCTTTCCTTCCCTCTTCCTCCATTCCTCTTTTTTCTCTTTATTGCTCCCTCTGAATCCTCAAAGCTAGTACAGTGACTAGGATAAAGAAAGTATGACCAAACTTCTTATTTCATTAATTTCAAGAATTGCCACATGAGGTGCCTTCTTCTACTGGTTCAAGTTATAACCTTCTCTGCAACTCATAATATTAAGGACTTGTGCAAGGTCATAGTCAATGTTAGAGATAGCATTTTAACCCAAGTTTTCTGGTTACAATGTTTGTTTTCTGTCCACTGTCATATTACTTTTCACTATGTTATAACAACTAAATTAATTTTATTGAATTTAACTGAATTGAATGATAGTAGATATAATGCATAGTCAATATCAATTGCTTTTGCCTTGAGCTTAGCAGGAAAAATGATTCTAGCCATTTGGTAATAAATTTTGTTGATTTTCAAGTCATCTCAATAGAATTCTCAATAATGTCTTCCAAGTATCTTATAAAGAGCTTATTGTTTCACTTAATAATGTACCTCTTTTGCATTTGTATATTTTCACATTTTTCTTCCTAATTAGGCAGGAGCCCTCTGGCTATTTACAGATAAATATGCTTATATGTAAATATCAGTTTTTCCACAAGTGAAATCCAATTATAAAAACCTCTATTGAATTCATCTAAAATTTTGTTCTGTCTAATTTGGCATCACTTACCATTGCTTACCTGTATATGAAATCTCTGAAACTCAAAAAGTAATAAACTTTGGGGTTTTGGGGGGGATTATTACCCACATTAAATTCTAGCTAACATAGTGTTGGATTTACTCCCAAAATGTAGTAGTACTTCCCTTAACTCTCCTGTCACCATTTTGAATAGTAGTGTTTGGCATAAATATAATATATTTGATTAGTGATTGATCTTTTGTGTCTAAATGGTACCCAATAATGCTTTCTGGGAAAAATCAGCTAGATAACATTCTTTCTGATTCTTATTATTTCTTTAGCAAATGAAGTATAGCTTTTTCTCTCTTCTTTGCTCCAATTTCTTTTGGAAAATGGAAAAAAATATTGTAATTAGAAGCATGGTTGAATTTATTACCATCATACACACACAAAAAGACACATCATCTCTTGACCTCTACCCTAGCACTTTTGTTCAAACAGGCAACTCTTCATCTCTACAATCTACTCTTCTTACTGAATTCTTGATTGCAATAGAGAAATTATAGAGCTGGAGTTATATCTGGACAGACATAGAAAATGACATACACATCTGTTTTGTCTTGTATGGTGAATGTGTACTTTAGTCAAGGCCTAGTGTTATCTTACTCAGGAAAGCAAAGGAACTATAGTGCAAGAAGAAAGAAACTATAGCAAATTACACAAATAAGTGCTATGGTTTTTCTTCCACTCTGAGGCAGCCTCTGAAAAGCAGATAAAGATGGGGAAAGCCTTCACTTTTGAGCTTGCATTACCTTATATTAAAGTGATTGAGTTATAGGTTGTGGGAAAAGACCATAAAAATAATTTTTTGGCAGAAAAATATGGTTCTAGAAAATTTTGTTTCCTTCTTTGGCTTCTCAGTTTACTTGTGTAATTTTTTTTATATTGTTTGTGAGTCAGGAAATTTTGTGGTCCCATGCTATGTTATAAGTTGCTTTAGTTCTTAGCAAAAGAGAACAACAAAGGGCTAGGCAGAAGAAACTCTTTCTCATAGTTACTGGCTACTCTAACAACTTCTTTTGCTCTCTCTCTTAATTTTGTAAGTGTGTGCATTAGCAATTTGTAGCAGCCTGAGATATAGAATTGAAGTTCAAGGGGGAGAAACCTGTAGTCAGAGGAAGTCTCAGTCCTCAAAGTTAAAAATTTTCTGTAACTCCTATACCACATGAACATCTTTAATCAAGAAGAGTTTATTATACAACAGGTATTAAGCTAGGTATTAGAGATATAAAGACAATAGAAGAAGATAGTATTTGTATATGGATATATGTGTATATATATATGCATACAAAAAACATAAAGAGAAGGAAAACATAAAGCTTTGGAAGAAATGGAACTAAAATAAAATTCTTGCTGAGAAATCAGATAAATGCATGTCTCTCTCTCTCTCTATATATATATACACACATATATATACATATATGTATGTGTGTGCATATATTGATATATATTCCCCTTTACCTTAAAATCATATGAGAATTGTTTAGTTGCAGAAATCTTAACTGTAGTTTTTCTTTTTTTTTCTAAACTTGACAACAGGTCTTTTATGTCCTTCATTTTTGAAGAAAACTAATGACATCATGGGTGATTTCTTGATTTGTGCATCAATTGAATTTAAATGAAACAGAGTTGTAGAAAATCATCAGCCTCATTGTGATTCCTAGAATCTTTGAAGCCCAGTGGCAACACAAAAATCAGAATAACTGGTGATGACCAGGGATGCAGTGGATGACCTTGGAGTATTTGATGTCTGATCAACCTCTAAGTACTCTACAATGCCTCCTGCTTCAGCCACTTTTATGGCTATTGGAACAAGTTGGTCTCATCCATTCTATCCGTTCTGCTGGGGGAAAGTCTTTACATGTCTGGGATGAAAAAATCTTTAACTCACTGATGGGTTTGATACCTGTTAATTATCCTCATCCTGGCTAAGACTTTCTGCTGAGATATTTTATTGGGGTGTGACCAAGAAGCTACAGCTTCTTGAAGCTACAATTGAGAGTTGAGTGAAAAATGAACACCAAAGTTGGATGAGCAGCCCTGAAAAGAGTTTAGCAAGCCCACATATCAGAAATATTAGTTCTCCCATTACTCTCCATGCGTATGGACCAATTAAGACATGACAATTTATTAATTTTAAGTGACTTTTTAAAAAAGCATTCATAGTACAAAAATCAGGGTGAATTGTAAAATTCCTTATGCAAGAGTGATAAGTAAAATTTTGTCAAAATTGCAAAAATTCTGGGCTTCAGAATAGTTTAGTATGAAAGGGATGTGTAAGAACTGGCAATATCACCAATGAATGTCATAGAGACATATTAATTTGACATTGATTTTGAGTCAGATTTTGTAAGCAAGCATAATTCCTAATTTTTAGGAGGTGATTTTGGAAATTGCATTTACCCTTTTATAGCTTAACACAAATATGTGTATTTTAACTGGAAAGAAACTCTTTTTAAGTTGAGGTCTAAACTTATTTTGTAGTTATGTAGTTATGCAGATACTGTATCAAAAATACCTAGAGGATGACTGCCTTCCTGACTGAAACTATTCTCATGTATACCATATTTTATCTGGATATAATATGGGTGGTGAGAAATATGTAGCTGATATTTTTAAGGATTTTGTAGAAAACAGCTGTCATGCCCCAGTGGTACAAACAATGAGAACAATGAGAAGAGGCTATTTGGAATTATAGTTAAGGGAATTGTTAATGAAAAGATCTTGGTTTGTCATGACAAATTCAGAGTAAACATCCCAATTTACTTTAAGGCCTTGAAAATTTAATGAACTCTTGATCAAATAGTGTTTTGGATTTTGTCTGTCATTGGTTCATGCACTATTCATGGACACCATGCACATTATTTTGTGATCATGGGATAAGCATACACTTTTAATGAGCTGTAACAAATATGGCTGGTACAAACATATGCCCTGTTAAATATTGTATATGTGCTCCATAAGAGAGATCCTTCTTGGAAATGTCTTGATCCTTTTTTGATAGTATTGGAAATGCTGTCCACCAAATCAGTTCTGTTGTCAAATTTGGATATTCAAAAGTTCACTTTTCCCATGATTTGAAAAGTTTTCAGATGTCCTTTGATAAATATGACAATAGGCTCTAAGTAGTCTTGGCAATGGTAGGCTATGTGTCCATATTTTTTTTCCCTCATCAACACTTCATGAGAACAATTATTGAAGATTTTGAGAATCATCCTAAAAAAATCATTCTAAAAGATGAGACTCAGGAATAAATCAGATTAACACAGATTAACGTTCCTTTAGAAAGTAGTTGAAACATTTTTAAATGAACTCCATCTCTCTTTAACAATGAGATCAAAATGTCGAAATGTTTTATCAATCAAAAAATTTTAGTAAGACTTTGTGCCTATCCCCTACTGAGATTATAAAGGGAAAAACAGCTTGCCTTCAATAAATTGAAATTCTAGTGGGGGAAAGCACACATAAATATTGAAGAATCAATAAGTCTAATTCAGAGTTAGTGAATATTTATTAAACATCCATTGCGTTCCAGTCATACTAAGCTTGGATATACAAGAATACAAATACAAGCAAAAGAAAAGAAAGTTCCTGCCATTGTGGAGCTTACATTCTTACTAGGGGAAGAAATATATACAGAATACATTCAAGATTGTTTGAGGAGAAAATGCAATAGCATCTGGGAGTGGACCAAGGAATGGCTTCATAGAGAAGGGAATATTTGGAAGGATTTTTGAAAGAAACCAGGAATTCCAAGAGATGGTAATGAGACCAGAGTGAATTTTAGGCAAATAGTTTGATTCAAGGAAAAGGCAAGGAGCATTTATAGAATAGCTTCCTTTAAGTTTTTTTTAATAAAATATAAAACAAAGGAGGATATAAAACTTGCAAAAATACAACTATTTATGAGTTTATGCTGTTGTATAATAAAATATGTACCTAGATTTTTAAGAAGTACATTTTGATTAGCATTGTCTTTGGAACTATACTTGCCTAATCATGGAGCTTGTTAGACAGTTTAATTGCATCATGTCTGGAGAAGCCAGGTGTATAGTATAAACTGCTTTGCACTTGGTAGCTGATGCTCTGAGTTGGAATACCCCCGGGCTGTGGCAAACCCAGCAAGGCACACCACTAATCGGAACCTCAGCTGTGTCTTTTTTTTTTTTTTAAAGGAGATGATTTTTATGATACAAATATCGTTCAGACACCTAAACCAGGAAGAGTATAAACTTATTGATGCAAAGAATTTAAATAAAATGCTAGCAAAGAGACTATCATAAATGCATACTATCATAAATGTTACAACTATACTTCAAAGTCAGCTGAGATTTATAACAGAAATGCCAGGCCTGGTTCTATTTTAGGGAGAACTATCAGCAGAAGTGACCATATCAATAAAAAGAAACAATCAAAATATATGATTAGCTCAGTAGTTCAGAGAAAAAATCTTTTGCTAAAATGCAGAACTCATTTCTTTTTTTAAAAAAACAGTGGAAAGCATAGGAATAAAAATCAGAAAGCATTATAGGCAAAGGGAATAAGGTAGAAACATTCTCCATAAGATCAAGGATGAAATAAGGATGTGCATTATCATTATTATTATTTAATGTTGTACTAGAAATATTAACTTGTTTAGCAATGAGGAGATAAATATATTGAAGGAATTGGAGTAGATAATTAGAAAACAAAACTATTACTCTTGGCAGAAGATATGATAATAAACAGAAAATCCTGGAGAATCAATTAAAAGCCTGTATGAAAGAATTAATAATTTCTGCAAAGTTGCAGAATATGAAATAAATGCAAAAAATCGGCATTTCTATAACCAACAAAATTCAGTAGGAAGAAATAGAAAGAAAAATCCAATTTAAAATAAATGTAGAAAATATAAAATGCTTGAGAGTCTACGTGCTAAGACAAACCTAGAAACTGCATGAAGATAATTATAAACCACTTTTCACACAAATAAAGTCAGATCTAAATAATTAGAAAAATATCAATTGTGCATAGGTAGGCTGAACCAATGTAATAAAAAAATGATAATTCTACCTAAATTGATTATTTTGTATTACACCAATTAAATTACCTAAATTTTTTTTCATAAAGCTAGAAAAAAATAAGAAAATTCATCTAGAAAAAAGAAAACATAGAAAATAATAAGGGAATCAATGAAAACAAATGTGAAGGAAGGTGGCCTACCAGTACCAGATCAAAAATTGTATTACAAAGTGATTATCATTGATCAGTGGAATAGATTAGATACACAATACCCAGTATTAAAAAACCCATAATGAGATACAAACTTTTTTTT
>JAJPUD010002730.1:271852-296862 GCA_023553655.1 Myrmecobius fasciatus | reverse complement strand
ACAAGACTTTCAATTACACTCTGGTGCCTTGGGGGGCCATGTCTAGAAAAGAATCCAATGCACCCCAAACCAATAGAGCATTCATTACAGCTCCTGGATAAGTCTATAACCTCATTCTTTCCCTATATGTTGCTCCAGTGGATCACAGGTTGGCAATCCATTTTAACTTACAGCCTCAAAGTAGAGCAAACTTGTGGACATCATGATTATATCTAGAAGAAAACATGCTGGAAGGGGATAGAAGGCATGATTTACAAAGCTATTTTGAACTTCATCATTAAATAACACAAAGCTTCAAATTACCAGCAGGCATCTTCTGTTTAGAACTTAATGTCATGGTGGAGGCTGGTACATCCGAGGACTTAGTATAGGATTCTAGAAAGGGAGAGAAAATTCACAAGAATAAATCAACAAGCACAGAATCAACACTTGTCAACATTCCTGCTATTACAAGTCAATGTGACTCCTATCTCCCATTTTTGAACAATATCATAAACAAACATGAAGCAGTTCAAAAAATTCTTAAGAGTCTGATCAAACCAATATTTAATCAAATGAGATGACTTTCAAATTGTAAGAAATATATCTGCTATCAAGACTTCATAACCTGGGGGAGTAAAGAGTAATTACAAAGGGAAAAGTATTTCTTATCAAAATCACAGTGCTGCAAAAAAGAACTATTAAACTAGGAAAATATGCATCATGTATGAATTACAGGTCTAAAAAAGTTCATCAAGAGTTTAAATAACAAAGCAGTTACAGCTGCTATCTTTTCCTAAACCCTAACCCTCTAAATATAGATGGCAGCTTCTTCAGTTCTCCAGGGACAAAAATACACATTTTACTTTGGCTGCCTTCTCCATCATTCTTAACAGCCAAGGTCTTTATATCTGTTCTCATCACAACTAAAGTCACTTCTGCTTTCCTACCTTCTGTTCAGTCTTGTGGGGCCATAGAGAACTGCTAAGTTTTCTGCTCTGAGTGCTTCTCAACCTATTTTAGTCCCATCTTTTTCAGATTAAATACATTAGTTTCTGTTCTTCAACCTTAACACTCTGTAGCTCTTTAAAGGACAGTTTTCTAGTTATCAGACGATAGGCAAGTTCTTGAATTTGCCACAAAAAAAGTATTTTGTATAGTATTTAAATTTTCCGTGACCTAGTCAATCCAGCGTGGGGCTATTATTTCAATGTCACCAAAATAACTACAAATAATGGTATAAGAAGGGTCATCCCTTAAAGCATCTCCCGTTTTGTGCGGTTATTGAATAACAGCACTCCCCAGTCAACTGACCTGAACTCTAAAAAGCTGTGAAGAACAAGATCCAATCCATCTCAAGCCTACTAAAGTTAACAGCTCACCTATCTATGTTCAACTATGAGGGAATCTCACAAATCCAAAACAGAGCCCACAATCAGGAAAGAAGTTTTAAAAAAAAAAAAAAGAAAGAAAGAAAGAAAAGGAAAAACAATTCTGATCAGTCAGAAGAGATGGGTCAGAAAGCTCATGTACTTTATTCAGAAGGAGCTTCAGGCCTTCACTCAGAATATATTTATCTTTAATATAAAAGATGATTCTAATAAATTTCCTAATTTAGTTTCCAAACTTAAGGCAATTGAGAAACAACAAGGTGAATCTGGTATAAGCATGAAAAATGACAATGAAGAAAAGATGGGTGAATATATTCTTTTTAAAAGGGAGGTACATAATACATTTTTGAAAGATCTGTCTCCAAAATTATTTTTTTTAATTTACTATGCCATCTGGAAAACTTCTCTTTCTGGAACAACATAAATATGGCAATTTCTGGACAGCAGAGGTTCTTGTTTTTCTGTAATCTGGAAAGCAAAAACAGCATCTGGAAAAGCATAATAGAGTAGCAAATAGCAATTTTTTAAATCTACAAGATGACACTATGACCAAAAAAGAAGAGAATACAAAGAGATTGGTCTTTTCAGCCTTAAAGCTACACCCATATTCAAAGAGAGAGGAAGGAAGAGAAGAGAAATTGCACCATATAAATTATGGTTGTATAAATTACAACCAAAATCATTAATTCCCCCAAGTATGTGTTCTACAGACTATTTACTGGATGTAATTTCTTTTGGGTTCTGAACAAAGTACCAGGTTAGAAATGTTACCTAAATCTTCATCAAATTTGGTTACTAGCAAATAGTAATTCAATGTTGCATAGTTTTATTTAGTGAAATAGACAGACTCAGCTACCAACTCAAGATCTACTTCATACATTATTGAATCCACATAAAATATCCAAACAGCCAGAAATTGGCACACAACTGGATTTTCAGCAAAAAAACATTTATTTTTTTGAGTTCCAAATTATTTTGAGAAGGCAAACAATATGAAATTATGCAAAACATGTAAAACATATTTCCATATTAGTTGTATTGCAAATTTTTTTTATTAAAGCTTATTATTTGCAAAACATATGCATGGGTAATTTTTCAACATTGACCCTTGCAAAGCCTTCTGTTACAAATTTTTCCCTCCTTCCCCCTACCCCCTCCCTTAGGTGGCAGGAATTCTAATACATGTTAATTATGTAAAAATACTTGACAAATCGATTATGTGTATACATATTTACACAGTTATCTTGCTGTACAAGAAAAATCATATCTACAAGAAAAAAAAAATCTGAGAAGGGAAACACAATGCAAGCAAACATCAGTGGAGAGTATGAAAATGCTATGTTGTGGTCCAGACTCAGATCCCACAGGCCTCTCCCTGTGTGTATATGGCTTTCTTCATCACTGAACAACTGGAACTGTTTTGAAACATCTCATTGTTGAAGAGAGCCATGTCCATCAGAATTGATCATGACATAGTCTTGTTGTTGGCATGTATATTGATCTCCTGGTTCTGCTCATTTCACTTAGCATCACTTTATGCAAGTCTCTCCAGGCCTCTCTAAAATCAACTTGCTGGTCGTTCCTCACAGAACAATAATATTCCATGATATTCATATACCATAATTTATTCAGCCATTCTCCAGTTGATGGGCATCCATTCCATTTCCAGTTTTTAGCTACTACAAAAAGGGCTGCCACAAACATTTTTGCATACGTGGGTCCCCTTCCTTCCTTTAAGATCTCTTAAGATATAGGCCCAATAGAAACACTGCTAGGTCAAAGGGTATGCACAATTTGATAACTTTTTGAGCATAATTCCAAATTGTTCTCCAAAATGTTTGGATCCATTCACAGTTCCACCAACAATGTATCGATGTCCCAGTTTTCCTACAATCCCTTTTGTCATTTATCTTTCCTGTCATTTTAGCCAACATGTGTAGTGGTATCTCAGAGTTGTCTTACCTTGCATTTCTCTGATCAATAGTGATTTGGAGCACCTTTTCATATGACTAGAAATAATTTTAATTTCATCATCTGAAAATTGTCTGTCCATATCCTTTGACCATTTATCGATTGGAGAGTGGCTTGAATTCTTATAGATATGAGTCAGTTCTCTATATATTTTAGAAATGAGGCCTTTATCAGAACCCTTAAATGTAAAGATGATTTCCCAATCAAAAAAAATTTTTTTAAGGAAAAAAAAAAGTGAAATAACTACATCTCATTCTGTACTTGAGTTTTTTAGTTCATTCTCTGGAGGTTGATAGCACTTCTCATCATGATTTCTTCAGGACTGTCTTGGATCATTGAACTGATCAGGATAACTAAGACTTTCATAACTTGTCATCATTATATTGCTGGTTTTTATATATAATATTGTCCTAGCCTTCCCTTTTCTTCAGTTAATGCACTCCAGGTTTTTCTGAAACTATTCCTTTTGTCATTCTTACAACAAAATTCCATCACCATCACCCTACCAGATCAGTCCAGCCATTTCTCAATTGATGGGTATCTCCTCAGTTCCCAATTATTTGCTGCTGTCATTTATAATTATTGGCTGCTATAAATAATTTTACCCACAGAGATTTTTTTTTCTCTTTTTCTTTGCTCTCTTGGGGATATTGACCTAGCGTCCTTTCAGCATAATTCCAAATGGTTCTTCAGAATGGATGGATTAGTTCACAATCCACCAACAGTTAGTGTATCTGTTTTTCCACATCCCTTTCAGCATTTGTTATTTTCCTTTCCTATCATGTTAGCCCATAGGATAGATGTAACGTGGTAGCTCAGAATTTTTTAAATTTGAATTTCTCTAATTGATATTGATGATAGTGAATTAAAACATTTTTCACATCACTCCAGATAGCTTTGATTTCTTTTTCTGAAAACTATCATATATATGAATACATGGTTTGAGTCACGTTTTTAAAGTCATGCCCAACTCTTCACAAATCCATTTAGTTTTTTCTTGGTAAGGATACTTGCCCTTTATAAACTTGATTATAAGGTAATCATTGGATTATTGGAAAATGGCTTACTTTTATAAAATAATGGTGCAATGGATAGAGCCAGGAAGACTCACTTTCCTGAATTCAAATCTGGCCTCAGATGTTTACTAGCTGTGTGATCCTAGGCAAGTCACTTAACTCTATTTGTTTCAGTTTCCTTATCTGTAAAATGAACAAGACAAGGATGTAGCAAACCACTCCAATATCATTGCCAAGAAAATCCCAAATGAGGTCCTGAAGAGTCAAACACAACTGAAAAGACTGAACAACAAAATCCTTACATATAAGTAGGAAGACCTTTATCAGTAAAACTTGCCCCAATTTCTATTTTCCTTCAAATATTGGCTGCATTAGTCTTTTTTTTTTACAAAATCTTTTAAATTTAATATAATCAAAACTATTCATTTTCCTTCCCCAAATTCTCTCTATCTTGTTTGATCATAAATTCCCCCCTTCCCCATAAATTTGACAGGTAAAATATTCCAACCGTCTAATTTCGTTATATCACCCTTTGTGTCTAAATCATGTACCCATGTGACTTTATCTTGGTAGACAGCATGAGATCTTGATCTATACTTCATTTCTGTCAAACTAAACTTTTTAATTTTCCAATAATTTTTCTCAAATAGTGAGTTTTATTGCTCTTTAAAACATCAATCTTTGGATTCATTAGCTATACATTTTAATCTTCACCCCTAAAAGAAAATGTTACTCTGCAACCAGTAGCCTTAACGTAGTAATTTAAAGTTAGGTTTAATATCTCTCATGTGTACAAAAATTAAAGGTGATTTGTTCATTTTAGATAAAGGAAGTGGGGAAAGAAGGATCATTAAACTTTACTCCTAAGATTGCAAAAGGTTTGCTTGTTTTTATTGTTGGGTTTGTTCTTTTAAAACAAAAGGAATCTATCAGGAACTTCTAGGCTAAGTTTTGGGAAGGTCAGGTCAACTTGTAATATCACTATATGTAAAGCTTTTAAACTGTCTAACTGGAAGACATTTGTGTGTGTATTAAGCTTATATCAAATAGTCTCTGAGTGCCCAAAGGCAAAAAATTCAAGAGCAAAAATTTCTGATTATAAAGTATGCTTAAAAAAGTTCCTTGAAAATGAAGTCAATAGGAGCAGCTAGGTGGTGCAGTGGATAGAGCACCAGTCCTGAAGTCAGGAGGAGTTGAGTTCAAATCTGGTCTCAGACACTTAACATTCCCTAGTTGTGTGCCCCTGGGCAAGTCACTTAACCTCAACTGCCTCAGCAAAAAGAAAAAAAAAAGAAAAGAAAAAAAAATGAAGTCAATAGCTCAGTGTTGAATAAACCCTAAAATATAAATTACTTGGGGTAAGAGTGCTTATTATAAAAACAAACAACAACAACAAAAAATATCTAGGAATATCGGAAAGAAATTTGGCAAAAAATAGGTTTAAACCAGAACTTATACCATTTTTTACCACAAGTTCCAGAACATCAATAAACTAAAATATAAAAGGTCACATAACTAAAAAAAAAAATTTAAAAAAAAAAAAAAAGAAGCAAAATGGATAGAAGTGCAAGGAGGAGCAGGAACAAGTTACAGAAAGTTCCTCCTTCTACCCCTTCCCATCCCTTATCTCAAATAGTAGGTTTAGAAAATACATCAGCCGAAATCCTGATGAGGAAATCCAACAAAAAAGTCCTGCCTGAGCACAGGGAGACAGGTTTGTGGCCATTGGGGTAAGGAGCCCAATATGTGGAGCATTCTAGTGCTCAGGAATTGAGAGTCTGGAGTGTGATGGTGGGACCTGCACCTGGAGTAAATGTTCATAGGCCCAAGGATTTAAACAGATTGAGGAAACAAACAAATTCAGAAGCAAGTAGCAGCACTGTAGCTTGTTCCCAGAAATGACCTTAGTCTAGCCTGAAGTCTGTAGAAGAATCCCACAGCAAAGAGAAACCTATGGTTCTATTACTCCAAAGTCCACAGAACTTTCCAGATGGCTAGCTCCAGTAGCAGTCTGCTGAAACTCTAAGACAAGCCCACAGGCTTGTTATTCAAACCCAAATCCTGGTCAGGGATTTGTAGAAATCAGACTAGGGGGCAGCTAGGTGGCACAGTGGATAGAGCACCAGTCCTGAAGTCAGGAGGACCTGAGTTCAAATCTGGTCTCAGACACTTACCATTCCCTAGCTGTGTGACCCTGGGCAAGTCACTTAACCCCAATTGCCTCAGCAAAAAGGAAAAAAAGAAAAAAAAAAAAAAAAAGAAATCAGACTAGGTTGGGCTTAGACCAGATTTGCCCCGGATTGGATCATTCTGGAAACCCTGAAAGCTTACAGATCCCCAACTCGAGCAATCCCTGAGATCCTGAAATAACACAACTCAAAATCCCAAGAAAGCAACAGCAGTAGCTGAGCCATTCTCTCCAGAGTCTAGAGTCAGAAAGTAGGCTAGAAAAATGATCAAAAAAGGGATCTCCTCCTAAAGGCATAAAAGTGATGCAGTAGTCTATGTATTGGGCTTAAAGTCAGGAGGTCTCAAGCCCCAATATGATCTCACACACTTATTAGCTATGTGACCTCTTCTATGGCTCAGCTTTTCCAACTGTAAAATGGGAATAATAATAGCACCTACCTCAGAGTTGTCAGAGTCAACTCATATAACATTTGTAAAGCACACTGCTTGACACATAGTAGGTACTTAATAAAGATTATTCCCCTTCCATTGCCTTCCATACCCCCCAAAAAAGTTCCACCATTTGGGGGCACAAATGCTCTAGACACAAACCTAGAAGAAGTGAGAATGTATAAGGAAAGCTTTAGAGAAAAACATATCTGAGAACTTGACTAGAATTCCAGGAAGAAATGAAGGAAGAATTTTTAAAAACATATTTAAAAAACTTAACATGTTTTGATAAGTGAAAAAATGAGAGGGAAAAACTGAGAAGGAGAGCTATGGAAGAAAGAACTGGAAAGCAAAGTAAGAGCTTGAAACAACAGGTACAAAAGTGAAAATGGCATGAACCAAATGGAAGACAATGACTGCATGAGACAAAATATTTTAAAAAAAAAATCAAAAGAATGAAAAAAAAAATCAAGAAGTCTCAGCAAAAATAAATGGCTTGGAAAAATAGATCAAGGAGAAAAAAATTTAAGTATCACCTGAAAAAACAAAAAACTAAACTATCATATTTAAAGAAATCATAAAAGAAAACTGCCTAGAATCAAAAGGCAAAGTAAAGAAAGAATATCACAGCCAAAATCCAGAACTTGTAGGTCAAAGAAAAAACACTGCAAGGAGCCAGAAAGAAAGAATTCAAATACTTTGAAGTCACAGTGAAGAACAAATGACTTAGTAGTCACCACTATAAAGGAGCAGAAAGCTTAGAATAATACTAAAAAAGCAAAGGAGTTGGACTTCAGGCCAACTGAAGTGAATATAATCCTGGGATAAGGTGAAGAGAGAATATATTTTTAAGGAAATATGAATTCATAATGAAAAGATCCTATTGATTAACAGCAGAAACTCTTAAGTCAAGAGAAATACAGGTAAAGATGAATGAACAATCACAAGGAACTTAAACCAGGATGATTCTTACATTCTAATAAGGGAAAATAGTACGTGTCCAATATGCCACATATAGTACATATGACCAATGGTCATAGAGAAAGGTCTAATTAGAAGGACTGGCAATGATTCTGTTATATCATAATTATCTTAAATGAATGGAAAGGGAGAAGAATAATTAGAGGAAATCATCTTACATAATCAAGGTGAGCAAGTAGACATCTGTATAAACAAGGAGGAAAGGGTAAGAGAGGAGGTTGACATGAACTTCAGATTCAACTAATCAAAAGAGGGAAGATTTATAGGTGCACACAATTAGAGAAACACATTTTATTCAGCAGAGAAATGGGAGTAGAAGGGGAAAAGAAAAAGGGGGGAATCTGAGAAAGAATAAATTAAGGAAAGGATTAAGCTTAAGCAAAAATAGACTCTGCAGACTAACTGTGAAAGACTTGGAAACTTTTAACTGGCATAATGATGGATCATGATTCCTGAGTACTAATGATGGAACCCTGCCAAAAGATTCTGCTAAATCAATCTTTTTTTGTCTGTCTCTCCCTCTTCTCTTTCCTCTATCCTTCCTTCCCTTCTCTCCTTTCCCCCTTCTCTCTCTCTCTCTCTCTTTCTCTCTCTCTCTTTCTCTCTCTCTCACACACACACACACACACACACTCATACTTACACTCATACTCACACACACACACTGTTTTAACATCATTAATGTGGGCATTTTGTTTAACAAAAAGTAAAGGGAGTTTTGGGTTTTGTTTTGTTTTTTTTCTTACTCAGTGAGAACTAGGAAAGTGCAGGAGGGAGAAGAGCCAGTTTTTTGTTAATTGAAAAAAATTTTAAAATTTCATTTAAAAAAATGGAAGCATCTTTTACAACTACAGCTAGAAGAATCCTTAACAAGAGCTATAACAAAAAAAAAAAGATAAACCAATTGCAGGAAATTGAAAAATGTTTGCATGCAGTTAGAAAAGGGAAGCTGATGTCAGAGAAAAAAAATCTTTATATCAAATATTTGATAAGGGTCAATTATATGCTATGTTCACTTTTTTTTTTTTTAAATCTCTCATGGTTTTTCCCTTTTGCTCTGATTTTTCTCTCCCAAAATAATTTATAAAGCAATGTGTATTAAAAACAAACTTAAAAATAAAGACCTGCTCCTATGGACCCTCAACCTTTTGTGAAGACACTCACCCTCTTGTAGAGATCCACAGTCAACATGGCATTGTTTTTAGGGAAGAGGTCACTGTGAAGTCGGCTATTATTGATGCAGATTTCATGTTGGAATCCAACAGATAAAAGAGCACATTTTCATTTCAAAGAAGAAAGAAACAACTAAAAGGCAGACCCCTACTGCAAACTGCACCAAGGTTATTGCAGATAAGACAGGTGTTTGCAAAGAATTGGAATAAAGTACCTGGTGAAAAGAAAATAGCTAAACAAAAGTTTATATTTACGTTTACAATTAACATGAAGAATAAAGGGAAACATAGATTAAATTCTAGTATATATGGCACAGACTATATTCAGATCCAGCTGCAACGCCATAAATTTGGAGCTGGCAAAGTCTTCTAAAGGTGTTTAGCACAAATTTCTCATTTTACAGGAGGAAACCAAGGCCCAGGGAGGTAAAGTGACTTGCCTGGCTAGGATCTCACCCTAGGCTTTTGGACTTCAGGGTCAGCTCTGTATACCACATCATGGAATCATTTCCTCCCCCACTCCCACCCCTACTTGAGCTGTCTCTTTTTTCTTTTTAAATGATTATTCCAATGAAAGGTCCACGGTAGAAAAGGCACATCAGGAAGTTGAATATATTCAGAAATGAATGATTAAAAAAAAAAAAAAAAAAGCAGAGTTAGAAAGAGACCAAGAAAGCCCACGTGGAGTAGAGAAAGTGGGAGATGTCCAGTGGACTGAATGGTTAAAATGAATTCCAAGAGGGGCAGCTAGGTGGTGGAGTGGATAGAGCACCAGCCCTGAAGTCAGGAGGACCTGAGTTCAAATCTCATCTCAGACACTTAACATTCCCTAGCTGTGTGACCCTGGGCAAGTCACTTTAACCTCAACTGCCTCAGAAAAAAGCACCCCAAAAAAAATGAATTCCAAGAACTTTTATGGCCTCCCCACCCATCTGCTGGTCAAAAAGCTGGTTGATTTATCTGGTTGCACAGCATGACCATGGATGTGAATGAAACACATTTCTCTTTATCTGTAGTGCTGAAGAGAAGCATACTTGGACACACCCAGGACTCTCAGGACATACTAGTTCTTGTCATTTAATATACCTCACACAGCCTGTGAAAATTCTAAGGATTTTCTTAGAAAATTTCTAAGGAAAACTTAGAATAGATTAAGAAAAATTCCACTGTTTTTTCTTTGTGAGAAACTTGTAATTTTTATTTCCCAGAAAGGCAATTTTGTAATTTCATAATGTCTAAAATATAACGAAAAATCTATCATTTAATACAAAGTTGAACAAAGAATTGGAAATGTGGATGTTCAACAACTGAGGAATAACTAAAATCATGGCACATGAATATCCTAAGAAATAATGAATATAATAAATACATGGAAACATGAAAAGATGTTCATGATCTAATGCAAAGTGAATGGATCTAATGCAGACCTATGAAAACAATATACACAACAATATAAAAGGAAGACAAAAATGTAAATGGATAAAAATACCACAAAACAAAAGTGAAGACCACAGAATTATTAAGAGACAAGGCTATACAGAAAAACTAGGAGACCTTCTTGCTCACATTCCTCTGCAGAAGTAAGAAGCCGACAGGAGAGCTCACAGCTTACACTTTCAGATCTTTTTCAAAGCCTTAATTGGTTTTACTAATTTCTAGCCTCCCCTCTTTTTTTCTTCGATAAAATGAATATTTGTTATATGGGATGGCTTTCTGGGAAGGTAAAGGGGGACATAATGCTGAGAGGAATTTTGCTGATATATATTTAAAAAGCTGGTACTCTAAACTTCTATCATTTAAAATAGAAAACATGATTGAGGGCAATTAGGTAGTGCAGCAGATGTAGCACCAGCCTGGAGTAAGAGGATGTGCATTCAAATGTAGCCTCAGACACTTGACACTTATTAGCTGTGAGACCATAGGCAAGTTATTTAATATCAACTGCCTCCCAAAAAAATTCCCAACTCTCCCTAAAAACATATGTTCTCCCAATGGATATGAATAAATAGTTCTTCTCTCAAAACAACTGCAAAATATTAACAAATCATATAAAAATTATTCCAAACAACTAATAAGAGAAATACAGATTAAATCCACTGAGCTTTTATCCTCACACCCAGCAAATTAGCAAAGATGACACAAGGCAGAAATAATCAATGATGAAATGATTATGCAAAGAAAGGCACACCAATATACTTTTTTTTTTCTTTTTGCTGAGGCAATTGAAGTTAAGTGACTTGTCCAGGGTCATACAGCTTACCAATATACTCTTAATGGAACTTTAAGTTTGTCTAAACTTTCTGGAATGCAAATTGGAATTGTGCTAAGAATGTGACTAAAATGACCATGCCTGATCTGAATGTAGACCACAATATAACATTTTCATGCTCTCTATTGATGTTTGCTTGCATTATGTTTCCCTTCTCAGATTTTTTTTTTCTTGTAGGTACCATTTTTCTTGTGCAACAAGATAATTTATAAATATGTATACACATTTGATTTGTCAAGTATTTTGACATGGTCAACATGTATTGTACTTCCTGCCATCTAGAGGAGGGGGGAAAAATTTATAACAGAAAGCTTTGCAAGGGTCAATGTTGGAAAATTACCCATGCATATGTTTTGCAAACAAAAAGCTTTAAAAAAAAAAAAGAAAGAAAACTAAAAGAATAAAAATAAAAAAATAAAATTACCATGCCCTTTGATCAAGAGATTCCAGATCTCATGGAGGTAAAAAATAAAATCAAAGGTTTCATATAGCTCAAAATATTTTAAAGAACAAAGAACTGGAAAGAAAAATATCCATCAACTAGGGAACAGCTAAACCAACAGCTAAACCAACAGCAGTGATATCTATGAAGACCATAATATAAATAATAATGAATAACCATAGGATGATCTCTATGAAACAAATAGAATGAAAAAAATTTTTAAATGACAACATAAATAAAAAACTTATACTCAATCTTTTTGAATGAACAAAACTAATTTCATAAGACTCTGGTTTTTATAAATTACACATTATATAACACATAAAAAACTCAATTCTACTGTATCACACATATGACTGGTCTAAAACAAACCATCCCAAATCACCACAGACCTTAGAGTCCTGTTCAAAATTAGGCTTACTCTTTTTAAATATAGAGATTATAGCATCTAATTTTAAGACATTGATTTTAGTTGTGACAATCTGAATAAAAGTCTCTTGGCTCTGGTCATCTTCTGTTATTTTTTTTTTTTTTTTGTTCTTTCCTTCCTCAACTCTCCTGAAACCTTAAAATAAATAAATCCAAAGCAACTTGAGAAGGAAGGCTCCTAGCCTTGGTGATCAATTAGATCTTGGGGATAATGTATAAAACAAGTTAGTTGGATAATAGTTTAGGAATTTCAGGGACCTTTTAGGGAAACCGTAATTTATCCAATGAGGCTCAATGAAGCAAGACACAGACCCATGCTAGAAACTACTGATAATTTCATGATAGAAATTTATCCAGCCTTTAAAAAACACACTGTTTACTGTACTGTATTCCTCTTTTAAAATGTTATTCTCTGAGGAAGAAATAGATTCTGTTCTTTCATAAGCTTTTAGCATCTGCTGAAGGGTTTTTCACAAAGGATTGATTTTCCAAGGAGCTTAAGGGGTCAATAACTCCTTCAGAGATATTTTAGTAGTCCAAAAGAATAATGGTGGTAATTACTGGTTTTCTCTGCCCCACATTGTTAACTAGGAATATTTAACTACTTTTATTAGGAATAATTATTCCCTTTGATTTTACCATGGCTCTACTCAGTGGAGGTTAATTAGGATTTTCCAAAACCCAGATGACTATCTGAAAAAATTGCTTAAAAAGCCACATGAAATGTTCAGTTACAAAGTCCATTAAATTCTGAAAGTGTTGTAGTTTTTTCCTCTTCAAGAAGCCTTGATACAAAATAGCTAAATGAAAGCAGAGGTTCCATATTGTCATCTTACTGGAGGAGCAGGGATAGATAGGAACCTTCTCATTTATTCAAGCTAAGAATCACATTCTGAAAATGATCCAGAGAAGGAGCATTAATGGGCAGACCCACAGCCACACAAACACCCTGTTCACCAGGTACAATACAGCTATTGTACAATATCCTTAAGAATGTCAGTCCCTCCCACAGCAGCTAGAACTAAAGTCAGCCCAATCTCTCCCACACTTGGTCATTAGGATATAAGTACAGCCAATTTTTTTAGGTTTCCTAACTTGAGTTCTACAGCATTGCACTAAACACTTGTGTTACCAGCCTGGCTGGTAAACACAACTTCCTTCCAACAGTTGGCTAGTTTCTCACCTGAGTAACCCGTCTATCCTTTGCTGTTAGAGATCTCTGATCCAGTGAGAATCAAAAAAAAAAAAAAAAAAAAAAAGTGAACACAGGCTGGTGACAAGAGCAATGTGTCTGGAGAGGACAACTGATAACAAAGATTCTAGTAGTATCAGGGAAAGATACCAGGCCCCAGGGAAAGGGGCCAGGCCAGTGGAAAGGGAGTGGAGCTCACTTGTCAACCAGGAGTCTTCAAATTAAAAGGCCTAGTGCCTGTCAAAAATTCTAGTTCTTAGTTGGCTATTCCAGCCCTTGACCATACCCCAAACTTTCAGGGTAGTCACATTCTTATAGACTAAAGCCCATCACTTTGCTCATCCCCACTCTCACAGCAAGTATATCCTCTTGTACTTTCATTCCAACCAGAACCATTTTTTTCTCCTAAAAATTATCCTGATTTTCTAAGCTATCCTTGCAAAAAAGACCTTCACCTAAGACTGATTGATTCAATAATGTTCCACATCCCAAAGGAACCCAAAATCTCTTAGATTACCAGTAAATGCTAGGCCATACCCTAAATGTTCATATCCTAGAGTCCACAAATCTAAAAGGGGATAGATTTCAGGGGGTCTATGAACTTGGATGTAGGGAAAATTACACCTTTATTTTAATATAATTGGTTTCCTTTGTATTCCTATGTATCTTATTCATACATTAAACACACACACACAAAGAAAGGATCTAGGGCACAAAAAAGATTAAAAATAAACCCAACAACAAAAAAAACCACTTGCTATAGACCTTGACTCAGAGATAAGATGATCCTCTCATCATCAGCTGACCCACCAGAATGAATTTGTCATTATCAAATATGAATAACAGAAATAAAAACAGCTCACATTCAAATAGAGCTTACCACATGCTAGGCCCTGTTCTAAGTACTTAATACTTTATCTCATTTTAACACAACTCCAAAAAGTATGTTATTTATTTCCTCACCCAGATGATCCTGCCATCTATAAAGAATTTTCTTTATAAATAAATAAATATACATTCACATTAAAAAAAAAAAAAAGACAACATGAAAGAAGAGGAATGGAAGGGGGGAAAGGTGGTAGAGAAAAAGGAAGTATCTCTAGCAGGATTTGAACAGGAGTCTTCCTAGCTCTAGCTCCAGCTCCATTCTGTCTGCTGTACAGCCCAGCAACCTGGCAACTGGGAGGGAAGGTGATGTTAGCCCTAATTTCTTTGTTCTTCTGAAGAGAGCCTCGGCATGTTATTTCCAACCTATTATTATTTCCAATCTATAGGTGAGAAAACTGAGGCAAACAGAGATGAACTGAATTACTCCAGGTCACACTGCTAGGAAGTGTTTGAGACTGTTTTTTTGAACTCAGGTCTTCCAGACCTCCCTCACATGTCAAGGCTCTCTTCAGAAGAACAAAGAAATTAGGGGTAACATCACCTTCTCTCCCAGTTGCCAGGTTGCTGGGCTGCACAGCAGACAGAATGGAGCTGGAGCTAGAGCTAGGAAGACTCCTGTTCAAATCCTGCTAGAGATAACTTCCTTTTTCTCTACCACCTTTCCCCCCTTCCATTCCTCTTCTTTCATGTTGTCTTTTTTTTTTTAATGTAAATGTATATTTATTTATTTATAAAGAAAATTCTTTATAGATGGCAGGATCATCTGGGTGAGGATGCATGTTACATTTTTGAAAATGGACATTTTTTAATATGCTTTGACTCTGCATATTTGTTACAAGGGCTTTAAAATTGGATTTTTATAATTTCCAGAAAAAAGGTCAGAAATCATTTCTACATTCTGATGTGAGTTGCCACATCTTCCACTTCCATTTCAGCTCCAAATTAATTAAACTAAAAGGTTTAACAAGGTAGGGAACACTTTTACATTATAATAACCCAATTTACAGTTGGACAAAGAAGGCTTAATAAAGGACTAACTTGAAACTGGGAGGGAAAGTGCTTGTTTCTGGACTTCTGTCTAGGATTGTCTGCATACCATTTTTCAAAATACCTCTATCAAATTACAAAGATTTGAGGGAGAAAAAAATAAAGTGCCAAAAGGCAGCCTTAAATTCATCCCCACCTCATCTCAAATGAATTATCTGCTTTAAAGATCTTGTCAGGGAGAGACTGCTCTCCAATCTCACTGTACAATCAGCAGACTTTTAGTCATAAGAATTTAATTTGCCTGCCTTATTGCAGTTAAGTAACTAAATTCCACGTGGTTGTGTGGATTGCAGTAGAAACCCGGCCACATAGTGCAGAAGTAAGCAATGCCTTCTTTTCAAATTCTAAGTTCCTTATTTAGGGATTAGTTCATGTCGGTTAACTATATAAATAGCAACTTCCCTAGAAGAAAAATTCAGACAACAGAAAAGTCTTTCATTATGGCCTCTCAAATAGTTTCTGGAGTCAGGAGAACTTTTTCAGCATCACAGAAGGAATAGCATCTGTCAAAGGACATGACAGGAGGAACAGGTCTCTGGGAAGGGAGCATCTACCCCAACACTAAACCTCAAGCTAACAGCCTCCCTTCCTATAACAGGTATCCCCAGTCTGACACTATGATCTCCAGTTGTATGTCAGGGGGTTCACTTCCCAGCTTCCTAACCCGATGTGGTGAAAATTGTAAACAAAAAATCCAGAAATACAGGTTCAAATCCTATGCCTTTCACTTTTAGCCTATTTCTTCATTCATAAAAAGAGGATAATGATTAATGCCTAAAATATCTATTTCATTGGGTTTATTTGTAGGGACCAAGTAAGATAGTACTCAGCTTTTTAAAGCCTGGTTTTTGACCCCATAAGGCATCTCTTAACTGAATGTGGGGGTAGAAGAAACTTATATGCTTGGAACCATGTAAACATTTCTCAGGCAAAAAGGGGTCCCGAATGGAAAAAGTTTTAAGAAGCCCTGAGATATTAAATACAAAGCAATCTGCAACCCTGAACACACTATACAAATGGTAATTACTGGGGTAACTAGATAGTCCAGTGGATAGAGGACTGGCCCTGAAGTCAGGAGGACCTGAATTAAAATCTAGTCTCAGGCACAGCACTTAGTAGCTGTGTGAACCTGGGCAAGTCACTCACTATGATTATTGAAAACAGAAATGATACTATTTGTCCTATGGATTGCTGTGAAAATCAAACAGATAACCTGAGTCAAAAAGCTCTTTAAAATGGAAAGGGGGAACCACAAGGGTAAACTGACATCATCTCCACTATGTGGCATACCATCCACTGAGCTACTATGACCTTTGATCCTCTTGAGGCCTACCTATCAGCATGCACAATACCCAAACGATGCAATGTAAGTTCTTCTGGGTCTCCCCCCTACAGAGTCTAAGAAATGTTGTCTCACTACTCCAGGAAATTCTCTTTTCAACTGCCAGCAGTAGTTCCAGGAACACAGGAGACAATAGCCTGCAATCCCAGCATTTCTTCTTTCTACACTCAAAATTACCTTATTGTAGAACAGAATCAAGAGTAGATGTTATCTGGTAAAGAAACAAACAGCCTAAGAAATGCTTTAGATGAAAAGCAAAAAATTATAAAGAGGCAAAAAATTCTTTATCCAAAACAGATCTGGGGAAAAGACATAACTTAGGGAAGAATGTAGGTGATCACATAAATCTACAGAAACTCTCAGGGGGTTACAATCAAGGCAGGGAACAAGGAAATCAAAACAGCCAGGAAAATCACATAGCCAAGGTCTGGCTCAGAAATTTACTAGATTTATAGGAAAGGGCAGAATTTCTAAATTAACACTATTGCAGCAATGGTCAGTAGCCTGATGCTTTCCAAAGGCAAACTCTAGATTCAGCAATCTGACATGACCTTGGAGGGTCTCTACTGCAACCCCTCCCCCACTATTAGCAAGAACTCTCTTCCAGGAAGTTCCCGCCCCCCCCGCCCCCATCCTCTACTATAAGATCTTCAATGACAAGGAAACAACCATTCCCTGGGACAGCCCATGTCTTATTGGAAAGTTATCAGCTTTTACCTTTATTGGGTATAAACGTTCAACTTCTCTACCACCAAATCCTTTCATAGCCCTGCTACAAATCAGTAACTTTTGTAGATTTCTTTAAAACAAACAGACTTTCAAAGAGGTTTTCTTGTCCTCGAATTTCCCATTTTACAGACAGGGACACTGAGGCAGGGGGCCTCCGTTTATTTATTGTCAATGCCTAAGAAATCAATCTCCTCGATTTTGAGCCTAGTGCGAGTTCCAGCTCAAAAGACTCCAGGTGGCACAGTGGAAGATCAAATTCGACTTCAACACCACTGTCTGCCTCAGTTTCCTCACCTGTAAAACTGTTCCTGCCTTCCATACTTCTTCTTCTTCTACTTCTAGTTTAAAATATATATATATATATATGCATATATATTTTTTGCAAATTGCTTTGCAGTCTTCAAAACGTCATATAAATGAGTTTATGGGGGGAAAGAAATTAACATATTTTACTGAGGCCACAGGGAGGTTTTGCCCGCTAATTCCAGTCCTTTCAATTCCCCTAAGCACTCCCGAGAACCTCCTCGAGGTGAGTCGGCTTCTCCCGTCTGCGCAGCTTGCCCGGACAAGGGGCTTCTGGGGCCGGGAGACTTTGCCCTGGGCCGGGATTCACTGCGGCAGCGCCAGGCTTCGGGTCACGGGATAAGCGTGGGGAGGGGGAAAAGGAGGAGGAAAAAGGGAAAGGATGACCTCTTTTATCTCCATTCCTTTCCCCTCCCCCCAGCCCCATAGAGCTAAAAGGAAACTCAGGAATCACCTCTTTCCCCCCTCACCCCCACCCTCCTCCCAGGACCGCCTCCCTCAAGAGCTGCAAACGACACACAAAGATATAAGATAACAGGATTGTTGGCTACTGTTAATAATCTAGCCCTGACCTCTGACCTTGAGGCGGCCTTAGGGCCCTAAAGCTCACCTGCAGGGCCGCCCTTTCCAAATAGATTTTCTCGCTCCCGGTATCTCCATTACAGCCGGGGCGCTCAGGACTGGACACTATCCCTCCCTTCCTCTTACCATCCTTTCCTCCCTCCTCCCTCCTCCCGCCCGCCAGTCCCGCCGAGCCTCCTTGGGATTGGTCGGCGATGCTGAGATCGCGCACTCTCATTGGCCGGATTCTCCAACTGTGCCGCGTGGCGAAGCGAAAGAGGCAACACGCGCGTCCTTCGGAGCAGCGCCCCGCTGCGTCCGGAGGAGAGAGCCGCAAGTGAATGCGGTAGGTCTCTAAAAGCCGGCTTTGGAGCACTGGAGGTACGGGAAGTCGCTGGGGGAGCATCCACTCTGGAGGTAGCAGCCTCCTGCAGGAGCTCTCTTTGGGAATAAAAGTTCCCACTGCATCGTCAACGCTGGATTTCGAGCCACAGCAAGCATTAATGTGCAGTCTGGGGACAGGGATGTCTTCAGGGAGCCACATCTTGACGCTCCATCCAAGAGAGAAAAAACAACTCCCCGCCTGCCCTGGTGCCCCCTGAGCTGCCTCTTAGTAGTTTCCTCCTCCACCCCGGAGAGGAATACAAACCTCCTACTGCCACCGCACCTGGTCTCTGAACTCAGGCTCCTTCCGCTTTATATTGCTCACTAATCTAACTCTGCACCTAGCCCCTACAATTTCCCCTTTTCTTCTTACTTTCCAGGAGTCAGCTACACTCCATCGATAACTAACCTCAAATTCTTCTTTCCTGGAGAAGTGAACCCAGAAGCACTGAGGGAAAAGCACGGATCAGCTGGTTTCTGGGTCATCTTTTAGGAAGGGCAAATAAATAATCTAATAAAATACAGTTTTCAATTTTTTAAATAAAATACATACATGATCTCTTTTAAACTTTTTTTTTAAAGAATTATTTGTTGGAGATGGGAGTAACTTAAGGAAAAATTAAACTTGAAAGCATACCCAGGCCAGGAAAATCGAATTGCTCCTTTGCCTACTCACTGCTGCATGGTATGCCTTACAAACTGCTCTGACAAAAACATCATTAAGATCGAATCTCCCAAGTTTGGGGTGGAGGGACCCGAAGAAGCAAGGTGTGTGGGGGGAAATAGACCAGAAGTTTACACACACATACAGAAGCAAAATTGAATCACCCCCGCAATTTATCCTCAAGGCTACATAAGTCTCCAAAATAGTTTTCTCCAGGAGAGAAGAGAAAAACACAGAATCAGAAAAGAGGTTGGGTGAATCTTTGCAGACATCTGAGATTCAGGAAGAGTTTGCCGCAACTTTTCTCAAGATAAGAAGCTTTTCTTCAGAAACATCTGATTGAGGTAGAAAGGAGAACCCAAAGAGATAACAGGAAAAAGGTTGAATATTTCTCCCCCTTCACTGCTGCCTGTTCAAGCTAGGAGTATCCTTTCGGCTTCTCCAGGCAGGTTTTTGCTGCTTAGCTGCTCTACAACTACTTACTTAGCTCACAGCTGGGAGCAGCCTCCGTCTTAGCCTGCTTCTTCCCCATGGTGCAAAACTGGTTTGCTCTCTCCTAAGAGTGTTCCTGCCTCTATATAAGACCTGAGCCGACTTTTTTGATAAGATAAAAGTACGTCAAATTCTAGCCCTAGGCAGAAAAGTGTAAAATTTGAATTCATAAACTTGACCCACACCCTCCTTGGCTCCCAAGGACAATCAAATTTCATCTTTGACCTGTTATAGAAAAGTAGATAGGTTATATATCTGTCAGCTCTAAATATTAATGAGCTATTAATTAGTTAGGGAAATCCTTATTCTTAAGTTATTTTCTGTACCATTTGGTCGGAGTTGAAATGGAACGTGTTCACTAGTGCGTGGCGGGGAGGGGGACAGGAATTAAGATCTGCTTTCCTTCTGAATCACACCACCAACACAGCAATGGATTAGAAACAAGTCTCCCATTAAGTTCACTGAAGAGTGATCGGTCTGTCATTAATGTCAGGGATTTCTAATACATCTCTGTTCCCCAAGGAGTTAGTTGAGGACAATTAACCTCAGGTACTCATGCATTTTCCATTTATGGATTTCGTGCCTCTGGATCTGAAGGACCTATAGGAATCAATCTAGTCCATCTGAAAGCTCTCTCTCTGGCCATATAAAACCTACGGCCCAGATTTTTTTTATAATTAGATTGTATAAAGAAGACATAAATAGGAAGCTGCTATTCTTCTGTCCAACCCAGTCTCCCCCATTACCCAGTATCGAGAAGAGCAGAATATAAAAATTTTTTAACAATCTAATATTTAATTTTCCCCCAATTATTCATAAAAACAATTATAATAATATAATTTTGAGTTGCAAATTTTCTACTTCCCCCCACTTCCATCCCATCTTCATTGAGAAGGCAAACAATATGACATAATACTATATGCATAATGATGTAAAACACACTTCCATATAAGTCATGCTGTGAAGTTGTGAAAAAGAGATTTTCCCCTCCCCCCAAAAAAACTTGGAAATTAAGTAATGAAAAAATATGCTCCAATCTGCATTCAGACTCCACCAGTTCTTTCTCTGGATATGGACAGCCCTTTCATCATGTCAGAAGATAAAATTTGCTATGAATAAACCAGAGGTAAGTGACTTAGGCAAAAGCAAAAGCACTTTACAAATTCCCACAACAAGCTTTCAAGGATTTTACAGTTGAGGAAACTGAGGCAAACAAAGGTTAAGTGTTTCCATTTGAACTAAGTTTTTCTAGGCTCTAGGATCAGATCTCCATATCCTGTGTCATCTAGCTACCTTAAGTACTATACCCAACAAACAGTTGCAATAAATTATAAGTTAGTGCTCAAACAGGTTATGCTAATCAGGAACAACTATTATTGTTCCCTGTCAGGTTTGCCATAGAGTTATTTGAAAAACCCAAGGAACTTTTTCCAAGGACTCTGGATTCAGTAGGTGTTTCTAAATCATTAAACACAGGGACCTATTCATTCCAACCACCCTCTGAATCCTGGTGTAGTGAACTTTTGCCATACCAAATAGGGAATGTTCTCTCCCAAGTAATGTTCCCTTTATAGATATCTGTGTGATGTCATTTGTGAAATGAGAACTTAAGGAAGAAAAGGAAGGGCCTGTTAGAGTTCAGCAATATTTGAGAAATTATAGGTTAGTCATAATGGAATATCTATGTCACTCACACCCACTGCTTCCTTCTCTTATGTGTCTTTACCATTTTCACAGGGAAACCTACATCCATCCTTTTTTTCTTCTCCCCAGGCTCATGACTTCATATCTTACAAAAACAACTCTTCGCTATTCTGGTTATCTCCTTGTTTTTTGAACCAGGCTCAAAGTTTGTTTCTACAGTCTTTGGTTAAGAAATCCACATCACCACCACCCAACTACCCCAACTCCTCTTCCCTTCTTTCTTCCCCCAGTCACTTACTTTTCTCTGAATGTAAGCCAATATGTTAGTACCAATATGGATGTTCCATGTAATATGGGCCAGCATTTTTCTTCATCTATGTTTTTATCAAAGATTATATCTAGAATACTGTATGAAGAATGATTACGAAATTCATTATTTTAAAACTGAAAAAACCACTCTTAGAGCTATTTAAGACATCAAAATATCTCTAAATTATATAGATTTAAAATTTTCGATGTTTTCCTCAGAATAAGTTGTTGAAAGAGCTAGTGTAAATGTAATTGTGTCTTTTTGTACTTCATTTTAACATCTATTTTTTTTAACATGAGGAGACTTCAGAGAGATTATGTAATTTCCCTTAGTCTCACAACTAGTAAATGACAGGATTCAAATCTATACCTTAGAATTCATGTCTAGTGCTTTCTTGACAAGTGACTAATTTCTGCCTTATGCTTTCATTAATATCGTTACAATGAGTTGTTTATATCCCAATAAAGAAAGGAAAAAAGCATTTATTAAACTCTTACTGTGTCAAGTACCACATAGGAGATATAATATGAAAACAGAACAGCCTTTGCCTTTAAAGAGCTTAACTCTAAGAGTGGGAGAAGATGCAAATGAATAAAAAAGCATTTAAATGCTAAATGAAAAAGTAGCTAAGCACTGAAAGTACAAAAAGAAGAGCAGAACAGTCCTTATTTTCAAGGAGCTTATATTCTAATACACACATAGGAAGACCGAGCTGCAAATCACTTGGAAAAGTCCCATAGTCCTTAAGGCAAGATCTGGCAAAACAGAAGCTAACAAAACTTTTTAAATGTCATTTTCATATACAATTATCATTTTCTGATGTTAAAACAGATTTTACCATGCCAGGAATTTTGGTCTAGACTACAACAATGGAGACTATGGGCATCTGGAAGGTGTTGCTTTTCCCATCATCCTAGGGTTTTCCTGCCTATTGGCAGTCAGGGACTCCTGGTGGGGGTGAAGAATAGTGACTAGAAAGGTTTTGTTTTATAACGTTGGATTTCCCACAAGTAATATTTCACACCAGGAAATCAAATTCAACTAATTTGTATGTGCTAACAGTTTAGTGAATTAATTAAATTTAGTTCAAGACAAGAATTACATTTCATTCATTCAATTATTCATTCAATCCAACAAACAGTTATTAAAATATTATTCTTTAAGGCATCAGGCATAACTAATATTGACTTTATACTCATCAATAAACATTTAAGTGCCTACTATGTGCCAGGAGCCAAAATAAATGAAACAAACAAAAAAAAAGTCCTTGCTCTCTGGGAGCTTACATTCTAAAGGAGATAACAGTTCTATAAGCACCCTATGGGACTACTTTCCTCAATATCACTTACACTGAGTTGTTGGATATCCAAAGAATAGCTGACTACTACTAGACTACTCTTTATAACCCTGAAAAGCTATGTTTTCTAGTACTGTGGTTTAAAACCTCTATCGGTGGTGACCTTTCCATTTATTATCAGACAATTAGCTTTTAGAAAAAGATAAGTTGTTATAGAAACACCCCTTCCCATTTTGCAAATAAAAAGCTTTAATAAAAAAAAAAGAAAGAAAAAAAAAGAAACACCCCTTTCCTCTCTCCCACAAAAAAACCAACAAAATCAGTATGCACTTTTTGCTTGAATACATAATATAAGATCACTGGGGAAGTAGGCTTGAATTTAAAGCCAAAGGATATATTCTTATGTTCTTTACAAAGTCCTTTTTCCATTTCATGGAATCCAAATGAAATTCTGCTGCTCTCTGGTAGACCCCTTGGAGTCCAGAAGTTACTTTTCCCTACTGTATCCAATTTGTTCTCAATGTGCTTCTCAACTTCCAATGCAGATATTGCCTACTGCCATTGGTTGCTGCTGATCCAGGCACACTGCTACAGAGCCAGTAGACATTGCTACTGATTTCAATGGGAATGCCAGATATTCCAACCTTGCAAAATTCATAAAAATTTCACCTTGTCAATGGAAAGGGGAAGAAGGAAAGAGAAAGAGAAGACATTTTTTCTTTCATTCTTTTTTGTTTGTTTGTTTGTTCTTTATTGTCAATATTTACTTATGGTATATATGTATTTGTATATGTCTACGTATATGTGTACACAGACATGCATACATTTGTGAATTCTTTGGAATTAGTGAAAGTCTTTTGTTTTCTTTTTTTCTTGACAAATAAAACTTGATAAATGTCAGCAATAACAAATGTTTCCTTATATAAAGAATAAGAGAAAATGTGGATTGTGCATGATACCATGAATCTTTATTTGAATAGCTTCTTTAAAAAAAAGCATATATTTAACTCAGAAGTTCCAGTATTGTCCTTCTTCTCTATATACCCTTCTGAACTTCCTTCTGCTCTCTTTTCTTTAGTTTTTTTTTTTAACAAATTTTTCACTGATCTTTTTTCTTTCAACTTTTTTTTCCCCCTTTTTGGTACCACTATCACTATTCTCACACTTCTCTTTATAACTTTCTCCCACTTCACTGTCAAAAGAAATGTAAAAGCCTTTCTTTGCAATAAATATATATAGTCCTATGAAACAAATCTAAGCTTTGGCCAAGCCTGAAAATGACTATCTCCTTCTGTACTTCTTGATCCATCACCTCTCTGTAAGAAGGTAGAATCAATCAATCAATTACATTTGTCGATGTGCCAAACACTATCCTAAATATTAGGGATGTAAAAAGAGGCAAAAGATAGTAAGTGCCTTCAAGGAGCCTACAATCTAATAGTGGAAATACATACAAATTTATACAAAGTGAGCTATAAACAGGATAAATAAGAAATAATTAAAAGAAGGAAGGCACTGCATACCCTTTGACCCAGCAGTGTTTCTACTAGGCCTATATCCCAAAGAGATCTTAGAGGAGGGAAAGGGCCCCACATGTGCTAGAATGTTTGTGGCAGCCCTTTTTGTAGTGGCTAGAAACTGGAAACTGAAGGGATGCCCATCAATTGGAGAATGGCTGAATAAATTGTGGTATATGAATGTTATGGAATATTATTGCTCTGGGCAGCTAGGTGGCGCAGTGGTTAGAGCACCAGCCCTGAAGTCAGGAGGACCTGAGTTCAAATCTGGTCTCAGACACTTAACATTCCCTAGCTGTGTGACCCTGGGCAAGTCACTTAACCCTAATTGCCTCAGCAAAAAGCAAAAAAAAAAAAAAAAAAAAAAAAAA
>JAJPUD010002730.1:260656-271752 GCA_023553655.1 Myrmecobius fasciatus | reverse complement strand
AAAAAAAAAAAAAAAAAAAAAAAAAAAAAAAAAAGGAATATTATTGCTCTGCAAGAAACGACCAGCAGGATAATTTCAGAGAGGCCTGGAGGGACTTGCATGAACTGATGCTGAGTGAAACGAGCAGAACCAGGAGATCATCATACACAGCAACAACAGTATTACATGATGATCAATTCTGATGGACATGACTCTCTGCAACAAAGAATTGTCTCAAACTAGTTCCAATTGTTCACTGAAGAAAACCATATACACCCAGAAAGAGGGACATGAAATATGGACCACAACGTAACATTTTCATGATCTCTATTGACATTTGCTTGCATTGTGTTGCTTTTCTCTGATTCTTTTTTTTTTCTTGTAGATAGGATTTTTCTTGCATAACTTCTCAAGCATTTCAACATTATTAACATGTAGTGGACTTCCTGCCATCTAGGGGACGGGAGGGGACTGGGGGTAAAATTTGTAATGGAAAGCTTTGTAAAGATCAACGCTGGGGAACTACCCATACATATGTTATACAAATAAAAAGCTTTAATAAAAAAAAAAAAAGGAAGGCACTGGAATTAAGAGAGGTTTAACAGGATGGCTTCATGTAGAAGGTAGGATTTTGTTGTTCAGTCATTTCTGAATCTTCTTGATTCCATATGGGATTTTCTTGGCAAAAATATTAGAATGGTTAGCCATTTCTTTCTCCAATGAATTAAGGATTTACAGATCCAGTGTCTTTCGAAGTCATACAGTAAGTGTCTGAGGTCACATTTGAACTCAGGTCTTCCTGACCCCATATCCCAAGCATATTTACTGAACCACTTAGTTGCTTCCTGACATTGTGGGATTTTAAATTGGGATTTAAAGGAAGCCAGGGAGGTCAGTAATGAAGTTTGAGGAAGGAAAGACTTGGGAGAACAGGTAGAAAAAATGCTCACAGCTGAGAAGAGAAGGAGTAGGCTAGGTATAAGATGTAAGAAGCCTGGAATATTAGGGGAGAGCTGCTAGGTTATGAAGGTCTTTGAATGCCAAATAGAGCTTGGAATAATGATTCATCATCTTCTTCTAAAATCATGGTTATCAATGAATTGATTATTGTTCCTTTACAATATTGTGGTCATCTTTTATATCTTATAAATTGTTCTTCTGATCTAAATGGGTTCATGATTTAGACATAAAGAGTGATATTATAAGCAAGTTAGAAGAACATAGGAAAGTTTTCCTCTCAGATCTGTGGAGAAGGAAGGAATTTGTGTCCAAAGAACTTGAACTCTTAATTAAACACCAGATAGATAATTATGATTATATTATATTTAAAAGTTTTTGTACAAACAAAACTAATGCAGACAAGATTAGGAGGGAAGAAATACATTGAGAAATCATCTTTACATTTAAGGTTTCTGATAAAGGCCTCATTCCTAAAATATAGAGAGAATTGTCGCAT
This sequence comes from Myrmecobius fasciatus, assembly GCA_023553655.1. Lineage (NCBI taxonomy): Eukaryota > Metazoa > Chordata > Mammalia > Dasyuromorphia > Myrmecobiidae > Myrmecobius > Myrmecobius fasciatus. The sequence continues at coordinate 270,317 of JAJPUD010002730.1, read as the reverse complement.
ATTTATAAGAATTCAAGCCACTCTCCAGTCGATAAATGGTCAAAGGATATGAACAGACAATTTTCAGAGGATGAAATTAAAACTATTTCTAGTGATATGAAAAGGTGCTCCAAATCTCTATTGATCAGAGAAATGCAAATTAAGACTACTCTGAGATACTACTATACATCTCTCAGATTGGCTAAGATGACTGGAAAAGATAATGATGAATGTTGGAGGGGATGTGGGAAAGCTGGGACACTGATACATTGTTGGTGGAACCACAATGGATCCAAACATTCTGGAGAGCAATTTGGAACTATGCTCAACAATTATCAAGCTGTGCATACCCTTTGACCCAGCAGTGTTTCTACTGGCTTATATCACAAAGAGGTCTTAAAGGAGGGAAAGGGACCCACATGTGCAAAAATGCTTATGGCAGCCCTTTTTGTAGTGGCTAGAAACTGGAAACTGAATGGATGCCCATCAATTGGAGAATGGAATATTATTGTTCTGTAAGAAACGACCAGCAGGACGATTTCAGAGAGGCCTGGAGAGACTTACAGTAACTGGATGCTGAGTGAAATGAGCAGAACCAGGAGATCATTATACATGGCAACAAGAAGACTATATGATGATCAATTCTGATGGATATGGTTCTCTTCAACAATGAGATGTTTCAAATCAGTTCCAGTTGTTCAGTCATGAAGAAAGCCATATACACCCAGGGAAAGGCCTGTGGGATCTGAGTGTGGACCACAAGATAGCATTTCATGCTCTCTATTGATGTTTGCTTGCATTATGTTTTCCTTCTCAGGTTTTTTTTTTTTTCTTGCACAAATGATTTTTCTTGTACAGCAAGATAGCTGTATAGATATGTATACACATATTCAATTTGTCAAGTATTTTAACATAATTAACATGTCTTAGACTTCCTGCCATCTAGGGGAGGGGTGGGGGGAAGGAGGGGAAAATTTGTAACAGAAAGCTTTGTAAGGGTCAATGTTGAAAAATTACCTATGCATATGTTTTGCAAACAAAAAGCTTTAATAAAATAAAATTAAAAAAAAATTAAAAAATAAATTGTTCTTCTGGTTCCTCTCACTTCACTCTATATCAGTTCACTTGGGTTTCTCCGAATCCAATTTTTTAAAATCTTTTTATCTTCAAAATACATACATAGTTTTCAACATTCACCCCCTGCAAACCCCGAATTCCAAATCATTTCTCCCTCATTTTCCCTATTCCTCTCTTTAAATAACTAGCAATCTAATATATGTCAAATATGTGTAATTCCTACACATATCTCCACAATCACCATGCTGCACAAAAAAAAAAATCAGATTAAAACGGAAAGAAAATGAGAAGGAAAACAAAAACAAGCAAACAATAACAAAAAAGGTGAAAACACACCTTCGTGTTTCACATTCAGTCCCCACAGTCCTCCCTCTGGATGCAGTCTATTGGAACTGGCCTGAACCACCCCATTGTTGAAAAGAAAAAATAAAGTTTTACAATGAGATGATTCAGGCAAATTTTGAATCCAATTCTTTTTCCATTTTTTTATGGTTCAATAATATATATTTTATTCAGACTATGAATCTATTTTGAACATATGGTTTAGAAATAGCTAATATTGAAGTGACCAGTAGATTTCCATTGCTAAAAAGCAGAGACAGTTAAGGATCCAAATGCCACACTATTATTTTTACTAAGGCTGCTATAAGGATTTAATTTATTTTTCCAATACTACACGAGTAGGGCAGGTGAAACATTATCACTTCTAACATCATGAGAAGGAAGGATCACAGGAGCATATATTTAAGAATGCAAGAGTCCTCCAAGGCAATTTAGTCCAATCCTTTCATTTTGATTGAGGAAACCGGGATTAAAAGAGTTAAAATGACTTACCCAATGGTACACAGATAGTAGATAAAGCCAGTAGTCTTTCTACAGGACAACATCAATATCACCTTTTCCAGGAAAAAAAAAGAAAGAAAAAAGATCCAATCCCAACAAAACCAGTAGGAGCAGGGTGGGAAGAAAGGAACCAGCATTTTATTAAGTATCTACTATGTGCTCAGCATTATATAAAACTCTTTTTTAAAAAAAATTTATTGAAGCTTTTTTACTTTCAAAACATATGCAAGGATAATTTTTCAACATTGACCCTTGCAAAACTTTGTTCTTATTTTTCTCCTCTTCCCCCCAACCCCTCCTCTAGATGGAAAGTAATCCAATATATGTTAAACATGAAATTCAACATTCCAATTCAATTCAACCTAAATTCAATATAGGTATACATATTTATACGATTATCTAGCTGCACAAGAAAAATCATCTCAAAAAGGGAAAAAAATGAGAAAGAAAATAAAATTGAAGCAAACACCAACAAAAGAAGTGAAAATGACATATTGTGATCCACATTCAATTCCCACAGTCCTCTCTCTAGGTGTAGGCTCTCTTCATTACAAGATCATTGAAACTAACTTCAAACATCACATTGTTGAAAAGAGCACATCCATCAGAATTGATCATTGTATAATCTTGTTGCCATGTATAATGATCTCCTGGTTCTGCTCATTTCACTTAGCATCAGTTCATGTAAGTCTCTCCAGGACTCTCTGAAATCATCCTGCTGGTCGTTTCTTATAGAACAATAATATTCCATAACATTCATATACCATAATTTATTCAGCCACTCTCTAATTGATGGGCATCCATTCAGTTTCCAGTTTCTTGCCACTACGAAAAGGGCTGCCACAAACATTTTTGCACATGTGGATCCCTTTCCTTTCTTTAAGATCTCTTTGGGATATAGGCCCAGTAGAAACACTGCTGGGTCAAAGGGTATGCACAGTTTGGTAACCCTTTGAGCATATATACTAAACTCTTTACAAATATTGCGCCATTATATTAGTAGTAGCTGATGAAGACTAAATGATGAACTAAAAAAATATTCTCACTAAGAAGGGGAAGGAGAAAAGGTCTTTGTACATCAGGAAATCTGTTGCATAATATAGGAAAAGAATTGAGACCCAAATTCTTTGATATTCTGTTGACTCCATGGTCTTATTAGTATGGATACTTTCTTCTCTGGTGGAGATTGCAAATTCTCCATACCTTTTCATGATTTACACATAATATCACTAGGAAATTGAGTGGGATTTCAAGGCAAAGAGTAACTTGGGGTCACCAGAAGCTATTTTCCAAATTCAACCCAGACCAATAGTCTCACCTTTTCAACTCTGGGCCAAGCTAATATTGTCCCAACCTCTGTCCCTACCCAAATATTCTAAAGGATTAGCTAAATGATTTTGTCTCATTAGAGGTCACAGGATCATGGCCATAGATATCGTCTAGTCCAAACACTTTATTTTGTAGACAAGAAAGCTGAAACTCAGGCAGATTTTTGTGTCATGTCAGCAGTTACATTGTCAAAAGGTAACCATGAAAGCAGAGGGAAATTTAAGCCCCAAAGGAACCAGAAGATAGGTGACCCATCACTGAAGCTATTAGACAGAATGAAAGGTAGACAAAAGACAAGTCATACATGAGCAAGAGCTACAGTGAGCAGCAGAGGGGGCCATTCTGATGGAGCCATAGCTAAGACCAAAGCACACAATCTTCTGGGAACTATTAGAAAGCTACAGAAGGGAAAAACTTCCTGCTGAGTCTGTGACTGGGAAGACACACATGATTGTGTTGTTATCAATACAGCAACTTGAACTAATTAGGCCTTCAAGGGATAATTTACCAAATAAGTGCTCTGGGAACTCAGAGTAATGGAGTAGATGGACTTGGATGTGGTTCATCACTCTGGGGCATGAGACTGTCCAGCTTGCTATTTGCCAACTTATATTTACTTTAATTTCGTATTGTGAAAAAAAGGAATGCTATTCTAGGTATGAATTATGTTTGTATTATCATCTTACTTTGTCTTTACAAAAAATGAAAAGACTCCAAAGAACCTAAGTATTTAAGTGCATACATGGATATTCAGATGCATCTGGATGTGTGTCAATCCTTCCTTCACTCATACATTTCAGGAAAAAAAATATTTTCTCTTTGTAGTATGCTAGATTATAATTGTCTCAAAGACAGTCTGAGTTTACTTTGTTAATTCACACAGTTTTGTCTTGCTGATTGTATTATTTCATCTGTGCATATGTCCTTCCTCTTCCATTTCACTACTTGAGGAACTATTGCTCCTTTTTCTCTTCTCTCAAGTCATTTAATGCCAGTCAATGAGTCAAATAAACATTACTTGAAGTACTTCCTATGTGCTAGTCACTTACTAAGTACTGAGGGTACAAAGAAAAGTAAAAGAGTTCCTGTTCTCAAGGAGCTTGTAGTCCAAGAGGAAAAACAATGTGCAGAATATTTTCCCTTTTCATCTCTACCTTCCTTCTTCTCTGACTTCCTTTAAGTTCCAGCTAAAATCCCATTTTCTGCAAGATTTTCTCAATCCTCATTAATTCTAATCCCTTCTCTTTATTTCAGATTTATCCTAATATAACCTGATTTTAGCTGGAACTTAAAGAAAGTCAGGAAAGAAGGAAGGAAGAGATGACAAGGAAAAATATGAATATGGGGGAGACAGTGAAAATGTCTGGAATGTCTTCTTCAAGGAGTAGTTAGGAGCATTGAATCACAGAATCTAATACAGAAGAGCTTGGAGATAAGGCATAAAAAGACTGAAAAGATGTGTATGGAAGGAAGGGACAAGCAGGATTTTGCTTGTGATCCTGAAGGTGATAGGGAGCTGCTAGAATTTATTGATTTGGGCATTGATATGGTCAAACTTGCATTTTAGGAAAATCATTTTTGTGGCTGAATGGAGAATGGACTGAAATGAGAAAGACACATCAGGGAGACAAACCAATAGGCTATTGAAATAGTTCAGGTGTGTTATGATAAGATTCTGTGTTCCAGGGTGGTATCAGTATCAAAGAAGGGAAGGAGTATATGTGAGAGATGGTATAAAGGCATTTGGCAGGTCTTACAGGCAGGTAAAATACGGAGGGAGTGAAAAGTTGAGGATGATACCGAGATTGGGAGGCTGGGGATTGAGAGAATGCTGCAGTAAAAGGGAGATTGGGAGGGGAAAGGGTCTGAGGGAAAAGATAATGAACTCAGATTTGCACAAGTTGATTTTTTGTTTTGTTTTGTTTTGTTTTAATTTTATTTTTTTTTATTTTATTTGCATAACATATGTGTGGGTAATTCTTCAACAATAACCCTTACATAGCTTTCCGTTACAAATTTTTCCCCCAACTCCCCACCCCTCCCCTAGATGGCAGGATATCCACTACATGTTAATTATGTTAAAATATTGGCAAATCGAATATATGTATACATATTTCCAAACTTGTCATTGTTTGCACAAGTTGATTTTAAGATGTCTACAAGACATCCAGTTCAAGATTTTTAATAGGCAGTTGGATATGCAAGTCTGGAGGGCAGAGGAGAAATTAGGCCTAGATAACTAAAACAGAATCATCAGCATAGATAGACATTTGATAAGATCATCAAGTGAGATAGTATAGAAGGAAAAAAGAGATTGGGATACCCATGGTTAGTGAACATGATCTGGATGAAGATGTAATGAAGGAGACTGAGAAGAAGTGGTTAGATAGGAGGAGGACTAAGAGACAATAGAATCTTGTAAATCTAGAGAAAAGAGACTATCAAGAAGAAGAGGATGATCAACAGAGGTCAAAAAAGAGGAGAAAAGACGATTAGATTTGGCAATTAGGAGATCATTAGTAACTTTACAAAAAGCATTTTGGGTTGAATTATGAGATTGAAAACCAGACTATGGAGAGTTAAGAAGTGGGTAAAAAAGAGAGATAGGGAAGGCAACTATTTTAGTTGGCTTTCTCAAAGAGTTAGCTACAAAAAAAGGAAGAGAGCTAGGGGAATGATAGGTAGTGGGAATGGAAGAACTGAGTGAGGGATTTTTGAGAATGAGGGAATCATGGGCATGTTTATAGGCATTAAGTAAGTAGCCAGGGGAGAGATGTAGACAGAGACAGAGATAGGAGGAGAGAGAGACTGAGAGACACAGATACAGATATCAGAGTCAGACACAGAGACAGAGAGAGACAGACAAAAAGACAGAGAGAGTGTGTGAGAGAGAAAGAGAGGGACAAAGACAGAGACAGAGAAATTGTGAAAATAAGTGGAGAAAAGAATGGAGATAGAAGAAGCAATATGGAGAACATGGAGTAGTACAGAATAGAATCATTTGTGCCTATATAGTTTTGCCTTAGCAAGGAGCAGAGCCACCTCATTATTTGAGATGGGGTGAAGAAGATAGTGGCAGAAATCATGCAAAATGAAAAATAGGGGAGAAGAGGGAATTCTCAGTGATTGGTTTCCATTTTTTCAGTGAAATATGAGGTTGGATCCTCAGCTGAGAGGGTTGGGTGAAGGGGAGCCATGGGAGGTTTGAAGAAAGTTGAAATTTAGAAGAGTAACTGGGTTGAGTAGGAAAGTCAATTAATAGGAAGATGTAAAAGAGTTATCCTAGAGAAGTGAATGAAATTATTCAGCAGAATGAATATGAGAATGTGAAGTGATGGTGGGAGTGATCCAGGGCTGCAGCTTTGAAGGGCAAGTTTGTTTGTGTGTTTGGTCAAGGTCAAAAAGAAAAGGATAGTATAGAATTGAACTAGTTCATCAAGGGGTCATGATGGGAAAAGGAGAGTTAATAGTTCAGGGTGAGGGTCCACAGGGGTCACTCTAAATACACACCTTAATAATTCAGGTGGTAGAACCTAAAAAGGCTATAGCTGATACTTTAAAAAGTAAACAAACAAAACATCCTCCTGTAGAAATTTTAAAACTCCATTCTTTTGACATAATTGCTGTGGACGTGCCAGCCTGCACACGAATTATAGCTTAAGGTAGTTCTAACTGATGCTGGGTAAAAGTCCAGATGTTTAGAGTCATGAACTCATATAGAAAAAAAAAAATTCCTCTGATCTCAGGCCATAGCAAAAGTTATGAGATCTGGGTGAGGTCAGTAACGGGGGTGGGGTAGTACCTTCAGTTTCAGGGGAGGGGTAAAAGAAAGGAATTTTCAAAAGAAATATTCCTGGATTGATTGAACGAGGGTTTTCTTGATCCTCCCTGTGCTTAGAACACCCATAACTGATTCCTACCAAAGGCTAATAATGATAATGTTGCCCTCACCCCAAGTTGCATTCACTTCTGACAGGTACTTGATGTTAATACTTTACTAACTATAGTAGTTAAGGTATTGGGTCTAAGGTTTTTATTAGCCTATAACATGCTCTTTGCTTATTTGTTCCTGTCACTGGCTCTTAAATTGTACATTCCTATAGGTTAGCAACTGTGTCTACTTCCCCCTGACTCCGAATTCTGAATCCTAGAGTGCACAAAATGAAAATAGGTACTAAATAAATATTCTTTTGACGGTTTTTGCTTAGTAGCTATGCTAATTATTTAACATCCTTCAAAGAACCATAGTTTATCCAGCAAAGTTAATTTTGAGTTTCTTACCCCTAAGAAACTTTTCAAACTACCTCAAATTGAATGTTATTTGTTTCATATTGGTTTGAATTGATTGCATGACTTGGGAGACGCTGGCACAGGACCTCCTAGCAGAAAAGGTACTGTGTTCTATCTGAACAGCAAAAGTTAAATAGCTCAAAAGAAAAGTAAGCTGTGCAAATTTAGAAACTTCACTCAAATGGACTCTTTGTGCCTGACCTGTGGCAGAGCATTCCAAAGTCATATTGGTTTAATCAGTCACAGTCAGACACACTGTAACTTGACTTTAACATAATGATGCCATTTTGGTCCTCTTCAAAAAGAACAACAGCCATTAGCTCATATTGACCCACCTTTACCTGGTGAATCAGAAAACCTCTTAGTAAAAGATTTGACCACATCTCTGCATTTCTACCTTATCCCCTCCCTGTTACTGGATATTCTCCATTGACTCCCTATTATCTGTAGGATCAAATATAAAATGTTTTGATGTTAAAATCCTTTCATAATCTGCCAACTTAACTTTTCTAGCCTTCTTATATCTTATACCCAGGGATTCTTGAGTCCCCCAGAGGTTATTTTCTCAAATATTTATTAACAATTTATTTTCCTTTTTGAAAATTGTCTGGAAACTTTTCAAACTATCTATACTTTATGTATTGAAACTAATTTATTTATTAAGCAAATATAATTCCTTGCAATGACATTTAATAGGTTTCAAATATATTAGATATAAATGTATCATATATTTAAATTCTCTGTTTATACTCTTTCATGATACATTTATTGTGAATTGCATTTTGCTTCTGCTATTTCTTAACAATACCTTGTATATTTTACATGTCAAGTTTTTAATCTGTCATATTTACAATAAAATTTTTGGTCATTCAGGTTTTTTATATTGTTTTTGTGCATAGAAATTTATGTTAATGTAGTCAAGCGGAGCTGCTTTTTCCCTAATAATTCTTTCTACTTACTGAATCAAAAGTTAATCTCCCCATCCATAAACAAGATAAAATTTATTGTTCCACTATCTCCTTTTTATAGTTTTGTTCTTATTTGTTTTGTTATGTCTAGCAAAAGCATAGGAATAGAGTACACACCACCATAAGAGAAAAAAAAAATACAATGAATCCCTTGATAGGGATTTAGGAGTGACTAAAAATCAAGGTATTTTAAAAATTGAAAATAATTAAATATAAACAGTTCTGTACCTGGGTTTCCCATGTCATGTAATTAATTCAGACCAATATGAGCAAATAACATTCAATTTGAGAAGTTTGAAAGGTTTCTTAAACTCAAAGTTTACCTTGCTAGATAAGTGAGGGTACTTTGACGGCTATTACCATGGCAGTATGGCAACTCAAGCTACTAAGCAAGTTTTGTTAGTTATATTGATATTTGATATCTTTTTTTTTTTTTAATAGTAGTAGCTTTTGGGACAGCTAGGTGGCGCAGTGGATAGAGCACCAGCCCTTAAGTCAGGAGGACCTGAGTTCAAATTTGATCTCAGACACTTAACATTCCCTAGCTGTGTGACCCTGGGTAAGTCACTTAACCTCAATTGCCTCAACAAAAAGTAAAAAAAAAAAAAATAGTAATAGCTTTTTATTTTTCCAACATTCACCCTTGCAAAATCTTGTGGCTCATTTTTTTCTCCCTCCCTCCCCACCTCTCTCCTTCCCTAAACAGAAAGTAATCCAATATGTTAAACATGTATAATTCTTCTAAACATATTTCCATATTTATTATGCTGCAGAAGAAAATTTAGATCAAAAGGGAAAAAATGAGAGAAAAAAAATGCAAGCAAACAACAAAAAAAGGTGTGATAAACATTCAGTTCCCATAGGCCTTTCTCTGGATACCACTCTCTCTATCACAAGAATGTCTGATTTTATTTATTTATTTTTTGCTGAGGCAATTGGGATTAAGTGGGTCACACAGCTAGTAAGTATTAAGTGTCTGAGGCCGGATTTGAACTCAGTCCTATGTTCTATTCACTGTACCATTTAGCTGCCCCTAAGAAAGAATTTTTGAGAAGGTATCCTTCTTTGCTTTTCTTCCTCCAGAGAGCTGCTAGAGAAAGAGAATCTCTCTTCCCATCCTGCTCATGTTTTCTTTCTTTCTTTCTTTCTTTCTTTCTTTCTTTCTTTCTTTCTTT
>JAJPUD010002730.1:103080-249517 GCA_023553655.1 Myrmecobius fasciatus | reverse complement strand
AACTTATCTATTTTGTGATTAATGATGACCTCTAGTTCTTCTTTGGTCACAAATTCCTTCCCCCTCCACAGGTCTGAGAGGTAAACCATCCTACATTGTTCTAATTTGTTTATAATATCATTCTTTATGCCTAGATCATGAATCCATTTTGACCTTATCTTGGTATATGGTGTTAGGTGTGGGTCAATGCCTAATTTCTTCCAGACTAGTTTCCAGTTATCCCAGCAGTTTTTGTCAAATAGTGAGTTTTTATCCCAAAAACTGGGGTCTTTGGGTTTATCAAACACTAGATTACAATTGTCATTGAGTATTTTGTTCTGTGAACCTAACCTATTCCACTGATCCACTACTCTATTTCTTATCCAGTACCAGCAGCTAGGCCACCCTCATTTACATTTTTTTCATTAATTCCCTTGAAATTCTTGACCTTTTGTTTTTCCAGATGAATTTTGTTGTTATTTTTCTAGTTCAGTTAAATAATCTCTTGGGAGTTTGATTGGTATAGCACTAGATAGATAGATTAGTTTAGGTAGTATTGCCATCTTTATTATATTCGCTGGACCTATCCAAGAGCACTTGATGTTTTTCCAATTGTTTAGATCTGACTTTATTTGTGTGGAGAGGAATTAGCATTATCTTACAAGGAAGAAGATGGACATTTAATGATATAGGTGAATTTCACCTATTTCTAATGAAAAGACCAGATCTGAACAAAAAATTTGACCTCTAAACACAGAACTCAAGAGAAGCATAAACAGGTAAAAAGGAAAGAACTCTTGAGAACTTTATTTCTACTATGGGTATACTTAAAGAATGGGGGTATAATTTGATATTACTTTGATAATATGAAAAAGAAACTAGAAGTGGAAGGGCTATCATACTGGGAAAAAGAGGGAGAAGGTGGTAAAATAAGGTTAAAAAAAGGAGGTTAAAAATAAGGTAAAATCTCATGAAGAGGCAAAGAAAACCTAATATAATTGAGAGAAAGAAGGGAGGGGGATGAGCATTGTGTAAATCTTACTCTCATCAGATTGGGCTCTAAAAGAGTATATCAGACACATTTGGTTTCACAGAGAAACTTGTCCTTCCTTAAAGAGAAGTGGGAGGGAAAGGATTAAAAGAAAGGGATAGACTAATAGAAGGGAAAATAAAAGGAATAGGGGAAATGTGTAAAAAAGGGGGAGGGACTCTAAAGGGGGGAGGACTGTTTGGGGGAAGTGGTCATCAAAAGCAAAATACTGGGGAGGGGGAAGAGAGAAAGAGGAAAAGAAAGAAAAAAATATAATGGGTAAATAAGATGGCAGGAAATACAGATTTAGTTATTTTAACTGTGAATGTGAATGGGATGAACTCTCCCATAAAACAGAAGCAGATAGCAGACTAGATTAAAAGCCAGACTCCTACAATATGTTGTTTACAAGAAACACATCTAAAGCATAGTGACACATACAGGGTGAAGGTAAAAGGCTTGGGCAGAATCTACTATGCTTCAGGTGAACAAAAAAAAAGCAGGGGTAGCAATCCTGATCTCAGATCAAGTCAAAGCAAAGATAGATCTAATTAAAAGAGATAAGGAAGGAAACTATATTTTACTAAAGGGTACCATAGATAATATAGCAATATCAATACTAAACATATATGCACCAAGTTGTATAGCATCCAAATTCCTAGAGGAGAAATTAAGAGAGGTGCAAGAAGAAATAGACAGCAAAACTATACTAGTGGGGGATCTCAACCTTGCTTTCTCAGAATTAGATAAATCAAACCACAAAATAAATAAGAAAGAAGCTAGGGATGTAAACAAAATGTTAGAAAAGTTAGGTATGATGGCTCTTTGGAGAAAATTGAATGGAAACAGTAGGGAGTTTACTTTTTTCTCTGTGGTTCATGGAACTTATACAAAAATTGACCATGTGTTAGGGCATAAAAACCTCAAAATCAAATGCAGAAAGGCAGAAATAGTAAATGCATCTTTTTCAGATCATGATGCAATAAAAATCACATGCAATATAAGGGCAGGAGAAAATAGACCAAAAGTTAACTGGAAATTAAATAACTGAATTCTAAAGAATGAATGGGTGAAAGAGCAAATCATAGACACAATCAATAATTTCATCCAGGAGAATGACAATAAGGAGACAACATACCAAAATTTGTGGGATATGGCCAAAGCGGTTATAAGCGGTAATTTTATATCTCTAGATGCTTACTTGCATAAAATAGAGAAAGAGAAGATCAAAGAATTGGACTTACTATTAAAAAAAACTAGAAAAAGAACAAATCAAAATTAAACACCAAATTGGAAATTCTGAAAATAAAAGGGGAGATCAATAAAATTGAAAATAAGAAAACTATTGAATTAATAAATAAAACTAAAAGTTGGTTTTACGAAAAAAAACAACAAAATAAATAAGCCTTTAATTAATTTGATTAGAAAAAGGAAAGAGGCAAGTCGCTTAACCTCAATTGCCTCAGCAAAAAGCCAAAAAAAAAAAAAAAAAAGAAAAAGGAAAGAGGAAAATCAAATTGCTAGTCTCAAAAATGATACGGGAGAACTTTCCTCCAATGAAGAGGAAATTAGAGAAATAATTAGGAGTTACTTTGCCCAACTTTATGCCAACAAATTTGATAATCTAAATAAAATGGAAGAATATTTACAAAAATATAGACTGCCCAGGTTAACAGAAGAGGAAATAAATTATTTAAATAGCACCATTTTTGAAAAAGAAATAGAACAAGCTATTAATGAACTCTCTAAGAAAAAATCTCCAGGGCCAGATGGATTTACATGTGAATTCTACCAAACATTCAAAGAACAATTAATTCCAATACTATATAAAGTATTTGAAAAAATAGGGAAAGAAGGTGTACTATCAAATTCCTTTTATGATACAGATATGATACTGATAGCTAAACCAGGTAGGGTGAAAACAGAGAAAGAAAACTATAGACCAATTTCCCTAATGAATATTGATGCAAAAAACCTAAATAAGATATTAGCAATAAGATTACAGAAAGTCATTCCCATGATAATACACTATGACCAAGTAGGATTTATACCAGGAATGCAGGGCTGGTTCAATATTAGGAACTATCAGCATAATCAATTATATTAATAACCAAACTAACAAAAATCACATGATTATCTCAATAGATGCAGAAAAAGCATTTGATAAAATCCAACATCCTTTCCTATTAAAAACACTAGAGAGTATAGGAATAAATGGGCTTTTCCTTAAAATGATCAGTAGCATCTATTTAAAACCATCAACAAGCATCATATGTAATGGAGACAAACTAAAACCATTCCCAATAAGATCAGGAGTGAAACAAGGCTGCCCACTGTCACCATTACTATTTAATATTGTATTAGAAATGTTAGCTTTGGCAGTAAGAGAAGAAAAAGAGATTAAAGGAATTAGATGACATGATGGTATACTTAGAGAACCCTAGAGACTCAACTAAAAAAAACTACTAGAAACAATTCGCAACTTTAGCAAAGTTGCAGGATACAAAATAAATCCACATAAATCATCAGCATTTTTATATATTACCAACAAAGTTCAGCAGCAAGAGATGCAAAAATAAATTCCATTCAAAGTAACTGTTGATAGTATAAAATATTTGGAAATCTATTTGCCAAGGAACAGTCATGAACTATACCAACTAAACTACAAAACACTTTTTATACAAATAAAGTCAAACCTAGTCAGTTGGAAAAACATTAAGTGCTCATGGGTAGGCTGAGCAAATATAATAAAAATGACAGTACTACCCAAACTAATTTACTTATTTAGTGCCATACCAATCAAACTTCCAAGAAATTATTTTACAGATCTAGAAAAAATAGTAGCAAAGTTCATTTGGAAGAACAAAAGGTCAAGAATTTCAAGGGTATTAATGAAAAAAAAAGGCTGATGAGGGTGGCCTTGCTGTACCAGATCTAAAACTAGATTATAAAGCAGCCGTCATCCAAACCATTTGGTACTGCCTAAAAAATAGAGTAGTCGATCAGTGGAATAGGATAGGATCACAGGACAAACCAGACAATAACTATAGCAGTTTAGTGTTTGATAAACCCAAAGACCCCAGCTTTTGGGATAAGTGCTCACTATTTGACAAAAACTGCTGGGAAAATTGGAAACTAGCGTGGAAGAAATTAGGGCTTGACCCACACCTAACACCACATACCAAGATAAGATCTAAATGGGTTCATGATCTAGATATGAAGAGTGATATTATAAGCAAATTAGAGGAACATAGGATAGTTTACCTCTCAGACCTGTGGAGAAGGAAGGAATTTGTGTCCAAAGAAGAACTGGAACTCTTAATTGAACACTAGATAGATAATTTTGATTATATTAAGTTAAAAAGTTTTTGTACAAATAAACCTAATGCAGACAAGATTAGGAGGGAAGCAATAAACTGGGAAATCATCTTTACATTTAAGGGTTCTGATAAAGGCTCGTTTCTAAAATACATAGAGAATTGTCTCATATTTATAAGAATTCAAGCCAGTCTCCAATCGATAGTCAATGGATATGAACAGATAATTTTCACATGATGAAATTAAAACTATTTCTAGTCATATGAAAAGGTTCTCCAAATCACTATTGATCAGAGAAATGCAGATTACCACTACACACCTGTCAGATTGGCTAAAATGACAGGAAAAGATAATGATGAATGTTGGAGGGGATGTGGGAAAACTGGGACACTGATGCATTGTTGGTGGAACTGTGAACGGAGCCAACCATTCTGGAGAGCAATTTGGAATTATGCTCAAAAAGTTATCAAACTGTGCATACTCTTTGACCCAGCAGTGTTTCTATTGGGCTTATACCCCAAAGAAATCATAAAGGAAGGAAAGGGCCCCACATGTGCAAGAATGTTTGTGGCAGCCCTTTTTGTAGTGGCTAGAAACTGGAAACTGAATGGATGCCCATCAATTGGAGAATGGCTGAATAAATTATGGTATATGAATGTTATGGAATATTATTGTTCTGTGAGAAATAAATGACCAGCAGGATGATTTCAGAGAAGCCTGGAGAGACTTGCATGAACTGATGCTGAGTGAAATGAGCAGAACCAGGAGATCATTATGCACAGCAACAAGACTATATGACAATCAATTCTGATGGACATGGCTCTCTTCAACAATGAAATGTTTCAAACCAGTTCTAATTTTTCAGTTATGAAGAAAGCCATATACACCCAGAGAGAGGGATATGAAATATGGACCACAGAATAACACTTTCGCTCTCTATTGATGTTTGCTTGCATTGTGTTTCCTTTCTCTGATTTTTCTTTCTTGTAGATCCGATTTTTCTTGCACAAAAATGATAAGTGTGGAAATACGTATACATATATTCGATTTGTCAAGTATTTTAACATAATTAACATGCAGTTGATATCCTGCCATCTAAGGGAGGGGTGGGGACTAGGGAGGAAAATTTGTAAGACAAAGCTTTGTAAGGGTTAATGTTGAAGAATTACCTATACATATGTTTTGCAAATAAAAAGTTTTAATTAAAAAAAAAGTTATCAAACTGTGCATACCCTTTGACCCAGCAGTGTTTCTACTGGGCCTATATCCCAAAGAGATCTTAAAGGAGGGAAAGGGACCCACATGTGCAAAAATGTTTGTGGCAGCCCTTTTTGTAGTGGCAAGAAACTGGAAACTGAATGGATGCCCATCAATTGGAGAGTGGCTGAATAAATTATGGTATATGAATGTTATGGAATATTATTGTTCTGTAAGAAACGACCAGCAGGATGATTTCAGAGAGGCCTGGAGAGACTTGCATGAACTGATGCTGAGTGAAATGAGCAGAACCAGGAGATCATTGTACATGGCAACAAGAAGACTATATGATGATCAATTCTGAAGGACATGGTTCTCTTCAATAATGAAATGTTTCAAACCAGTTCCAGTTGTTCAGTAATGAAGAAAGCCATCTACACCCAGGGAGAAGCCTATGGGATCTAAGTCTGGACCACAACATAGCATCTTCACACTCACTATTGATGTTTGCTTACATTATGTTTTCCTTCTCAGGTTTTTTTTTTTTCCCTTTCCTGTACAGCAAGATAACTGTATAAATATATATACACATAAAAAAACAAATAAACAAACAAAACAAAAACAAGTTTACTGGTTGACCTAAGATCACAAAGGAAACGATTTTTTTTTTGGTCACTAGTTATTTTGTTTTTTTATGAAAGCTTTTTATTTTCAGGGCAGCTAGACGGCGAAGTGGATAGAGCACCAGCCCTGAAGTCAGGAGGACCTGAGTTCAAATCTGGTCTCAGACACTTAACACTTCCTAGCTGTGTGACCCTGGGCAAGTCACTTAACCCCAATTGCCTCAGGGGAAAAAAAAAAAGCTTTTTATTTTTAAAACATATCCATAGATAATTTTCAACATTCACCCTTGCAAACTTTGTGTTCCAAATTTGTAAACATGTGTAATTCTCCTATACATAAGAAACCCAATTTTATTGGGATAATCAAAATATTTTTTTTAAAAAAATGTTTATGGTCCCAAGCTAATTGGTCTAATCCATCTTCCTCTTCTTTATTGTACAATGGGAGAAACTGAGGCCCAAAGTGACACAGGGATTTGTTCAAAGAAAAAAAGATTTATTAAGTATCTACTAAGTGCCAGGTATTTGGCTAAGTGATTTACAATTATCACGTTTTAGCCTTAGAATAACCTTGGAAAATAGATGCTAGTATTATTCCCATTTTATGGATGGGGAAGCCAAGGCTAACTGAAGTTTATGGGGCTCGTTCAGGGTCCCAAAGCGAGGAAGCCTCTAAGGTTGGATTTCAATTCAGGTCTTCCTGATTCTGTTACATTTATCACAAACCGGGTCGCAGCCACCAATAGAGGGTAAATATGCCACAGTGAGGGACAGAGCTTGGTGAGTCCGCTAGGGGGCGCCCTGGGCCCGAAGTATTGGCAGCTGCCATGTTGGAACCGGGCGGCGTCCGAAGGAGCCGGCCTAGGGACCTCAAGGTCGACCACTGCGCTTGCGCTCCTTCCTGAGGACCCGCAGTAGTACTTCGGGAAGGCTATACCTCTGGGTAACCCCATTCTTGACTCGCTCGCTCGAGGTTCTAGCTTTTCTGAACTCTCCTTGGACGGGAGCCAAGCTAGTTTAAGGAACCAGCCCCGGAAGAACTTGGGGGGACCAATCCTCTTTCACGGGAGGCGCGTGCGCAAATGGATTTGCGGCCTTTCAGTGACCTTTAACCCCATTACGGTTTCTTTTCTCCCTCCCTCAGTGTCAAGATGGCGCTGTCCAGGTTGTATGCGAGACCCGTCTTCCTGGGCTGTGCGGTTTCTCCCCCAGGACCCCTCTTCTCCTTGCGGCTGCAGGCTGGGCGACGGAGCCCGGCCTGGGGGCCTCCTAGGTGAGGGTCTTGACTGGCGTCGGGTCCGGGCCCTGTCTTTTCAGGCCCAGCTTCAGGCAGTGCATCTTCAGCCCCTGCAATGATGTCTCCTTTTTTTGGAGTCTTCTCTTCCACCTTCTTATTACGCCCGGGCCTGCTTCGCTCTGCGAGGCGTTCACTGGGCTTTGCCCCGGTCCTAATAGCAGTTCCTCTCCTTGCAGACCCCGCAGGCTTCACCTGTCCCCCCGGGCGGACGTGAAGAGTCTTGTTTCCTCTTTTGTGGCCAAGACCAAGGTGATGAATGAGAAATACAATCGCTTCTTGGAACGCCGCTTTCCCCGTTTCTATGTCATGTATTCAATCTTCGTGAAAGGTAAAACCCAGGCAAGAATGGCAGTCGCTGGGCCAGCTCCTGTTGTGCCACAGTTCCCATGTCTCTGTTTCCCTTAATTGTTCTGCCCAAAAATAACAACCCCTTCCTTCTGACCATCAGAAATAATTGGACTCACATTCCAAAGGAGTCATAAAACCTCCAGATGGTCCACCTCAATGTACCCCTTATCTTTATGGCTCAGACTTACTGTCTTCCTTTCCCAAACTTAGCACTCTTGACCCCCTGTCAGAATTGAATTGATAGTTTCCCAGGAACTGAAACCCCCTTAGTTTCCCACCCCTTCTTCTGCCCCGTGAGCTCTGTTTCCCTGAGCATGTAAACATGTAAAATCCTTAACATTAGTCCTATTCAGTCCACTAGTCTTATCTCTTGATCAATAAAGTATTATCTAATTTCCAATGTGTGATACTGCCTCAGTTTCTCCCTGAGCATTACACTCCTAGGCCAGGCCAAGGGTAAGGATGAGAAAGATCAGCAGGTTGCATCCTGGCGGTAACCAGTCCAA
Organism: Myrmecobius fasciatus; assembly: GCA_023553655.1. Lineage (NCBI taxonomy): Eukaryota > Metazoa > Chordata > Mammalia > Dasyuromorphia > Myrmecobiidae > Myrmecobius > Myrmecobius fasciatus. Next base: position 241,219 of record JAJPUD010002730.1, on the reverse strand, counting down.
TAGCACAGTCTGCTAAACAGGAATAAGCTCTCTAGGTGTCAGAGGTACCCAGATATAGAATACCAAGGGCGGGATACTGAAGGGGCCCGTGGCTGCCCCTTTCTGAAAGTGCTTTTCTTGGCCACATAACTTATTGTGCAGTAGTTGGAATGGGACCCTTCATCCACATAAAAAGGGCAGTTTAGGGAAGGATTTGCACAACTTCCCACAAGGTCTGAAGTGGGACAAGTAATTTTTTTTCTAGTAAATATTCATTTTTAACACACATTACTTTATGAATCATGTTGGGAGATTCTCTCCCAACAGTAAAAGGGAAAAACCATGGGACAGATTAAAAAACAGAAAAAAGAAGTGGATGTAGCATGTGTTTGATTCACATTCAGTCTCCATAGTTCTCTTTCTGGATGCAGATAACATTTTCTGTCCAAAATCTATTGGGATTGCTTTGGATCATTGAATTACTGAGAACCAAGTCCTTCATAGTTCTTGCTGTTATTGTGTACAGCGTATTCCTGCTTCTGCTTGTTTCACTCAGCACCAATTCATATAAATCTTTTGCAGGCCTTTCTAGAGTCAGCCTGTCCATCATTTTTTAATAGAACAATAATATTCCATTATCTTCATGGGACCACAAGTAATTTAGTGCTCAAAGTGATCAGCTCTATCCTGGGTGGAAAGGAATCATTGTATGGGATCCCTCTAGAAACAATTGAGGCATAATCAACAGAAATTATGAAGACTTTTTTGGGGAGGGGGGGTTGTGGTAGTCATGGGTTACTAAATTAAAACACCTATAGTTTATTAGACAAAAGGAAGCTATTCCCAAACAAGGTACAAAAATCCCAAGCCTAGTTTGACTGATTTGAAAAGTAAAGGAGAAGCAGAGATTTAGGGTGGTCTTTAAAGAGGTGTCAAGAATGCATAATAAATGCTTGTTTTTTGGATATAGGATGAATAGGGTAATAAAGGATAAATATACATGTAAAGTAGGGGTTTGATAGGTTTCCAACTTGAATATAACTTCATACTCTGTACTCTTCTTTAACGAGGCAGGATTTCAGATGCTTTTGGCTGATGCAAAAAAAGCTAGAAGAATAAAGACATTTATGAGCCAGAAAAAAGTAATGTTTCATCAGCTTTCCTACCGGGACATGGAACATTTGAGACAGGTAGGAGCCAGAGAGTTGTGCTGCATGGGAGAAGTAATTTGGACACAGTTTTCTTTTAAGAAAAATTTTCTGCTCCATTCATTTTTTCTGGCTGTGAGACCAGAAGTTTGTCATTCCTGTTCAATAGGCATGGACTGAGTCAAAGTTGTTATTTAGAGCAAATCTTCCTGGAGCTTTAAAAGCCTTTCTTTATAGTAGGGACTTCCATATTTAAAAAGTAAACATTAAGATCCAAATGGGTTGCTTAACACAGAGTAAAAGAAGAAACTTGTAGGAGTAAACTAGCAGATAGCTTTGAAGCAAAAGATGAACAAACATCCCTTGTGATGGTGTAAGGTATCTCAGAGCTCTTCCTGGGAAGTGAGTGTGCACCTTCAGTGGGATGGGGGAGGCCCATCAAAGGAAGGCATTTCCTAGGCTGAAATAGCAGCTCTGTTTGCTTTCTGCTCAGTTCCGACAAGATGTCGTCAAGTGTCTTTTCCTGGGCATCATTTCCATCCCACCCTTTGCCAACTACCTGATCTTCCTGCTGATGTGAGTATAGAACTAATTTAGGTTTCTAAGCATCTGCATTTTCAGAGAGATCATAGGATCATAGATTTAGTATTGGAAGAGATCTTAGAAACCTTGCCTAAGGCAAAACCTGCCCTTACCCCATTGTACAGATGAGGCCAGGGAGGCCCTAGTTCCTCTGTGTAGGAAGTGGCAGAATGTGGTATATGAACCTACATTCTCTGACTCCAAGTACAATATAGGATTGTACTTTCCCTGCTGCTCTGTGATATAGCATATTTCACAATTTTTAATGAATAGCTTTCATTTCTGAACCTTGGTGGATCACATCCAGGGAGCCACTTTAGATCTCATTCCTCCAGAAGGCCTCCTCAGCAAACTCCTGAGAGAATAGGACAAGCCCGATGGGATGGGCCTACACTTCTATGTGGCAGCAACTTGACTCAGCCTAATTAATCATAAAGAAGCAGAGCAAAAAAAAAAAAAAAAACAAACACCATGCTTTACATATTTTGACAATTTTATTTAATCATTGCCCTTTATAATTAGATGTCACTGTTAAATATGAAGAACATCTATATGGATGAAAGACTAACAAAACTGATGCACAACCAGCATTCTTTCCATGCTGTGTGCACAAACATGGTTCTAAAGGTTTATGCTTCAGCTCTCATGTGTAGTGTTTCTCATCATTTGCAATTCTTGATCCTTGGTCCAAAAAAACCCTCCATTTGTTTGCTGCATGTCAGGTTAATAGTCTACTACTCTAGATATTTTATGTTGGTATATTTTTTATTCCTTAATCAGGAACTCATCTAGAACAATTAAGTAACTTTTTCCTGACACCAGTGTCTTCTAAAAGCTTTAGTTTTTGACAAACTGATACTGACGAATATTTTTTTGTTTAGGTACTTGTTCCCCCGGCAACTCCTGATCCATCATTTCTGGACCTCAAAGCAGCAGCTGGAATTCTTAGACATCTACCACGCTCGACGAAAGCAGTCCCATCCAAAGATCCTTAACTGCTTGGAAAAGGCCATCCCTTTGATCCCAAATCCAGCTCATCAGTGGCATTTTACACAGCTGTATTTCAAGGTACATTCCAGGTTCACCTTTCCTAGAAGCAGACTCCCAGAATTTCCCTGAAAATAACTGGCAAACAGCAGACTGAGAATGGTGCTAGATGGAGGAGTGTCACTGAAGATCCCATTTTTTTCCTCCCAGGTACAATGTCAGAATTTAACCACCACCATTCTCTTGCTTTTGCAAGGTTCAGAATGGGGATCAGCCAGGTATAAATGATCTGCTGCCTTTGAAGACATGTTTTTCTGTCTATCCCCTGGCCATGTCTCATCTTTCTACTGCACACCTGGTAAGGCCTTTGGATCTTCTTTCCCTCCTTCCCATCCCTTACTTACCTTGAGCCTCCCTCCCTAATTGATTGGTATGTGAACCCTATCCTTATGTGCTGCCATGTCACAGAAAGCCTTGAGCCGGGCCATGCTTCTCACACCTCACCTACCCTCTGTTTTGCTGAGATACCGTCTGAGTAAACACAGCACTGTACTTCACCAGCTAGACAAAGCTTTGAAAAGATTGGGGACTGGCCAGCTGACTGCTCAGGAAGTCAAATCGGTGAGAGCTCGGTTTTAGTGATAAATTATGGGGAGCTCTGTGCTCATGGAGTCCTTTACTTCTTCTTGTTGTTTCCCCTCCTATAGAAACTTTTATTTTATCTGTGACTGAATTCAGTCCCATAATGACTATGTCCAGAAACTGTGCACAGTATTTTGGGTGCCTGTTTCTTTTTCCCTGGGACTCCAAACCTAAAGACAAAATACTGTAGTAGCTCCAGGGTTCAGATTTTCCTTTTTTTTTCTTCCCTCTTACCAGCTTTCCCTGCACATTGACTCCTTAACCAGCATGTGAGAAATTCAAACCAGACTAAATTGCTCTGGTCAAAGGTGTGTAGGGAAATTCTAACTTACTAAAAGGAGGTTCTTAAGATTGAGCACCCATTTCCATTATCCAAGTCCTCCCTGTCCCTATGATTACTGAGAAACTATTTTCTGGGTATATTTAGGCCTGCTATCTCCGTGGCCTGGATTCCACCCATCTTGCTGAAGACTGGTGTCGATTTTGGCTGGCACAGTGGCTACATTTTTCCTGTAGTCTGAAAAGTAAGAATTAAATCCCTATATTTTCTCTCCTTTGAGTGCTGGGGTCTGTCCTATGGGAGCTCAGGTTTTGTTACTTTCATGGCCCTTGAGCATCTCCCTCTTAGATGGGGAATACCCCTAGAGTTAGCTGTTGGATTCAGGAACTGGCAGAATCCCAGGAGTTCAGTGATGTTAAAATAACAGCACATTAATTTCACTTATCTCATGTTAGATTAAGAGATTGAGGGTTGAATTTTAGAAAGGGTGTGTGTGTGTGTGTGTGTGTAACTCCTGGGACACTCATCTTTTGATTTCAAACCGATGGTACTTGTCACCCCATGGCTGGTCTCTGACATCAGTTTATATACATCAAGATAATTTATATACATCAAGATACCTCATAGCCATTTCCTTCCACACCCCAGGAAGCTGGGGGTCTTGGGGCCAGAGCCTCTACTTAATGCAGGACTAATGCTGGTGTTTTCAGACACTGAGATGTCCCTCTTGCTGCATGCTGTGGTCTTACTTTCTACCAACTACCCTGGGACAAGGCACTTAGGAAGCTGCTAGAAAGAAGACTGTCCTCGTCCTCTATCCTTTTTGGAGATGCAGCGTGGGACCACACAGCGTACACCAGCCACAGACCCAAAGAGAGGAACAAACGCTGCAGGCCTTGCAGTGTGGTACCTGAAGTAGGAGGAAGAGCTGTTATTTCTCTTTCAGCTAGAACTGAAAGCAACTATTCACGTGGTGTTGAGTAGTGTTATCTGGTAGCAGCCCTGTGCTTTGGACCCCCATTTATGATTATAATCAAGTTAGGTCATAGGAAGAGTTATGTCATATTTATTAAGGCTCCGTCTGCTGCTCTTTCTGGCTGGTTTTCCACCAAATTAAATTCTTGGACAGTACAAAGAACAAAAAAGCTACTTAAACTTAAGCACTTATGCCCCAGAATATTCTTCCATCCCTTTCTAAAATTGAGAAAGAATACTGTTTTCCCCCATTCCTTTTTAAGTTTATCCTTTACAATAATTCTTCTCTTTTATTGAGATCCTATAATGAAAAGGAAAAAAGGAAGCATTTTCCTCTGGAAGAGAATGTCTCCCCTTGTTCTGCTGTCCTCTTTCACATGTTTACAGTTTCACCCACCTTGTCTTAATTTCTGGGATATAGCTACCCTGTGGATCCTAAGATTCCTGGCTCCTTCCACTGTGTTGTCCATACCACCCATCAGCGACAGTCACAATAGCTGTGGTGTTTGGGCCATGGATAACGCCAGGAAAATACCAGTTAGTGCCTGGCTCAGTGTATCTATTCATGGGAAGGTTTGCACAAATGTACCGTGAATTGGGTTTAGTTTTGTTTGTATATATACATGTCAGTGACTTGTAAATTACTGTAAATGCATGAACCAACATGTTCAACCACAAGTAAAGATTTAATTAAACTAATGGTTACAAATTATTTAAATGTTCTGATCATTTTATATAAGAGACTGCCATATCATAAGTTCTGTGACTGAAGGTGTAAGTTATAGAGCGAGACTAAAATCAAGTGGTTTGTTTTTTTGTTTTGTTTTGTTTTAAATAAAATCTCAGGGCCCTGACTATAGATGGAGGAATTTCATTGAAAATTTGGGTATGGAAAACATGTCAGCTAGTCAAAGATCCCAAGAAAGAAAGGAAACAAAGTGAAGCCAGTTCAGCTAGAAAGATAAGGTGTATGTTAAATAAGAGGAAAGACAATACTAATTGATGCTCTGATCAAAAAAAGAATTTTTCCTTTGTAAAATATTGCTGCTCTTGATAGTAACTCTTAATTCTAATAGACAATTCTACACACACAGCTTCCTTTCCCCACAGAAAAAAAGTGGAATTGAATTTTGCCAGGGACAAGCATCACACATCACTCTTTTGAGCATTTGTTTAATTTTACATTTAAATATTTTCTTTAAATACAGCATTATCACAATGTAAAGATCCTAAAAGTTCTCCCTCCTCCCTTCCCAAACCCCCCCAAATGCAAAGAACCAGACAAGCTGCTTTGGATTCACACTGAAAATACTACCTGCAATACAGTGGGAAAATTTGCAAAGAATCATAGTGGGGTTGTAAAGTCACTTCTTCAAAATAGATGTAGACAGAGCAGAGAAGAAGCCATCTGCTTTTGCAGTCAGTGACCTAGCTGCCTAGCAACCGTGAGCCACAGCTGTTCTGTTCAATTTAAGTAGCACCAGAAACAAGATGGGCTGGTTGGTAGACAAGGCTCACTGCTCAGCAAGACAGTTAATTTAGTTATGAAAAGTGAAGGACCAATATATATTAGGAATATAGAATTTTGTTTGTTTGTTTAGAGGAAAAAATGGTGGGATTAAATGAAGAAATAATTTTCCATGTAGAAGTCCTGGATACAGCATGGATTGGGACTGCCTCTGTGATTGATAGAAAGCCATTTTCTAGAACCAATGCATCTGATATCCTTCCTAAGTTGGCACTGTAAATTACAGAATGATCCTTTTTATAGAGAAAAGAAATCTACTTGTAACCCAGTCCCTGTGAACTGATGGCACCAGGTAAATGTAGCTCAAGGCTGGCTAATCTCTGGGTACATTAGGGGAAAATGTATCAAGCGATGAAATGCAATTTCAGGAAGAAAATGCCATACTTGCTTAGACAAGACAAGAAAAATTAAGAATGTAGAAAATTGCAGAAGGGGCTGAAGTGAGCATAATTATGAAATAGAAGAGTTTCAGACTCAGTTAACAGCAAAGATAAGAGGTTACAGCTAAAATGCTGTGGATAAATATTACATTTAAACCACTAGCCCCTATTAAGAAAGCAAGCAGACAAAACTCATGTGTAGCACAAGTACTTCATATTTTTCTTTACTTTTTGCTCACCCCATTAGGAAAATAGGAGATAACTGAGCCCAAAGTAGTATTTTTATTTCTTCCTTTTTCAGAAAAGAAAGCAGAGGTAATTATCACTTATAAGGAAGATTCATTGGTAGTCTAAGGAACAAGTCTTGGAGCACAAGAGACAGAAACAGCCATTTCATTCGATGGAACTGCATCTTAGTCTTACTCTTACTCTGTAGATCTCAAGAGATACTTCACAAAATGTCTCCAACTCCAATCCTTTCAAATCTGTAGCTAGAGCTCTCACAACATAGCACCTGACAACTGATATTCTCTTGCTTTTAAAAAAAAAACTAAAAGCATCATCCAAGCCTAAAGGACTCATTAGATACTTGCAATTCAGTGTCTAAGGTGGACAGCAGTGTAAAGGCCTTTCTCTTCCCTGATGCCTTATCCTAAGAAAGGCTGGTGTTATAATGTACAAAGGGAGTAGTAACTTCGTATTGTAGACCCTGCTGGCCACATTCAATGCCTCATTAACGGCACCACATTCCTCAAAGAAAAAACTGCTTAAATAAATAAGCACAGCACATCCAGGACTGAGACCCCACCTACAGCTTCTTGGTTGAGGGTCTGCAGGGCCAGGGCAGTGATGGAAAAGCCCACGCCCAAGTAAACTTCTAGGACCTACAGGGGCCTCCACTATGGGGAACTGGTCAGAGAATGCCAACTGTTTAGTTAATCAGACGGGGATTTGTTACTATAGATCACTGAGGTTTCTACAGCATAAGGCCTGTTCTGGCCCTTTCCCCTCTCACAATGGGGAACCACATGACATCCAAATCTGAGATATCATCAGGCTCCTACATAAGAAGCATCAGCCCAACAATGGAGGGAAATGAGCTTCTATCTGGCCCTTCGGCAGGAAAGGAGACTCAAGGGAAAGGGGCATTTATCTGCCGTGCTCTTCCAAATTTTCCATGTCCTGGTCCTTTCAGAAAAGAATGGCTTTTGAGATCTTAGCCTCTTCCTTCCACTGGCCCAGAAATCTCAAGAGTTTTAAGACAGTACAATCCCTGTGCACCAAGACACTTCAAGGGATCAAAAGCTAGAGTTTCCTTGTGTCTGCCTTTCTTTTAAAATATCTGTACAAACACCATCCCTCACCCCCGCCCCCCTCCCCATATCCCTCCCATCCCCCATTCTCCACAGACCCCAACAAAATAACTTGGGAGCAGCAGTGGCTTCTTTCAGTTTTGTTTTAAAATAGTATTAGATAAAATATGTGAATAAATAGATATCGGGAGAGGGACAGTGTCCCTCAGGTCACACTGGCAGAGGGAGGGCCAGAGAGGAGTCCTTAGGAGGCTGATCCTGATCACAGAGCCCATTTGGGGCCTGCTCTACCCCACAGCCTTCCTCACTGTCTGTGCGGAAAGGAAGGTTTGGTGGGGACCAGGGAGGGTGGAAATCATCACATTCGGGCCCTTCGGGGTTACAGCTTTCTGGCAGTAAGGATTCGGAAGTGGGCATTTTCCCCACCTCTGCTTTACAGAGGGCAGCTGGGTCTGTGGGGCTACAGGCCACCAATGAGGTAGCAGGGAGAGAAAAGACACTTAAATCCTTTTCTATGGGAAATGAAGGGGGAATTTCGGATGCTTCTGAATCAGGTTCCTCCTTCATTCCCAAGACTGACCTTTGCTCCACCTGGTAATAGACCACAGGGCCACTGTTCAAGTAAGAGGGTTCGCTGGCCGTGGGGGTAGCTGGGTGCTCCGAGTTCTCAGCAAAGCATAAGACTGAAGAACCTGGGGCGAGCTGGGCTTGAATGAGGATGGGGGCAGCAAGGCCCGGGCACAGCTCCTCAGGAACCGAAAGGGGCTCCTCTAAGATACACACCCCAAGGCTCTCAATGCTCGAGTCCAGGCTAGCACTAGAGTCTTCTGCCTTGAGCCGCTCCAGTTCCTCGGCACTCTGCAGGTGCATCACAGCAGTCTCATTTTCAGCAATGAACTCCTGGAAATCCTGGGTCTCAGAGTTTTGAGTACCAGGGAGGTCGCCACTGGGGGCTGAGGGGAGCTCTTCTTCTGGGGCTGGTGTGCGGCTCACCTGTCGCTTGTTTTCCAGCTCCAGTTTCATGATGGTGTGGAGGTAATGAGTCCGGACCCGGATTGGATTAAATTCAATACGCCCTGCCATGTTTCCACAACCATCCCGGGAACAGCCACATGGAAAAGACATGCGATCCACCTTGTGAGCAGTGTGGGGGAGTAAGGAGGAAGAAAAGAAGGGACAGGGGGGAAATGAGACCCAAAGCTCCAAAAAACACACAGGAAAGCACTGGCCAGGCAGATAAGCTCCATTCATTTCAAAAGCTATTTACCCAGCCTCAGACACTGGCTGGGAGACACTGGGCAAGTCATCTAATCCTGTTTGCCTCAGTTTCTTCATCTGTAATATGACATGGGGAAGGTGGCTCCTGAAAATCCCCACTAGGATCACAAGGAGTCAGACACAACTCAATAAGAAGAGCCTGCAAAGATAGGTTTATATTAAATCTCTGCAATAAAGTATAAAACGGCCACTTGAGGACAAAAGAATTCTGCTCCAAAGGAAGATAGCACCTCTCTCCCTCTTGTCATCTGCCTACAAAGGTGGACATCAGGAGGGTGGTATTTTGAGGAGGTTTAAGGTGAGGAAAGAGGTGTTAAGTCCATGATTTCATTTGTATAAGTCAGGAAAGACTCACCTCCCAAGTTGGCTTTGCAGTGCCCTGAGCTGCTGGGCACCAAGAGGTTACAGGACTCCCCCTGCAACACCCACACTGCCAGAATGGCCAAAAGCGGGGCCTGGAGGGCATGACTCCTGACCCCAGAGCCAGTTTTCTCTCCACCAGGACAGGCTACCACCCCGGACAGAGCTCTGAGGTTTCTCAAGTTCTTTATGGGCATCATCTCACCTGATCCTCACCATGGCTCTGTAACTAGATACTATAGACACAACTTATCCCCATTTTACAGATGAAGAACCTAAGGTTCAGAAACATCTTCCTGGCTCTCTCAGCCAGAGCACACATCGCTTCGCTCTCATTTTAGAAGATAAGTGTTTCTTTTTTTGGAGGCAATCAGGGTTAACTGACTAGTCCCAGGTCACAGATAATGTGTCTAAACCTAGATTTGAACTCAGATCCTCCTGACTCCAGGAGCGGTGCTCTATCCACTGTGCCACCAAATTGTCTCAGGAAAGTGACCCTAACTATAGAGGGAAGAAAGGTGTCAGCCTTTCAAACAAACTTGTCTTAAGCTCCCCTCTTTTCAGAAGCCAACAGTACTGAGCACCCAATGTATCTATAGACATTGTAACTTCCTTATATGCTATTGTTCCCACCAATTGGTAAACATCTAAGAGACCTAGTCTTCATTCAGAGCTTGCTTTTTTTTTTTTGGAGAGCTTCGTAGGAGACACCATTTTTAGGTGGATAGATCTATGCATCTTCAATGACAACCCAACTGTGTTGCAGATGCCATCCCCAATCACCACCTTTAGTCCCACACTGACCTGGCATTTGATCCCAGCTTGACTGCAGGCACAGGCCTCTGGGTCACAGTATAGCCGGCAGTCACAGCCACATTCCTCCCGTGAAAGTCGGATAGCCCGAAGCTCTTGCTTCTCCTCAGCATCAATTCGATGGACACCAGAGGCCCGGAGCAAGGCCCGGCGCCTCTTGGTGGGCAGAGGCTGCAGGAAGAAGTAGTCATCCACTTCTACATTCTCCACATCAATGTCCTCATCTGACACATCATCTAATGTCAGGCCATCAGCCTCCACCGACTCTACTGTGCCATTCTTGGTGAGCTGCCAAAAGATGAACAGAATCACCTTTGTGGGTAACATTAATGCAAACATCATCATCAGGATGACCTTGAAGTCTGGGGGAAAGCCCTGAGCAGGATAGCATCAACAGCCCAAACTATGTCACTTTAAGCTATTCACATAACCCCAGAGGATATTAGTTTTTCAAAACCCTGATTCCTCTCTTTCTTTAACTTGAAATAAAAAAGATATCAGATGGAAAAATAATAGTTGAATAAACTGTTATTATGCCAACCTCTGGAAAGTGTTAAACTACATACATGCAAACACTTTAACCTAGAAATACATCTATCTCATCAGGGAAAAAAGCAAGGATGGGGACATTGGGAGGTTTTAGAGGGAAGATAGCACTGGGAATAGTTAAACATAGCAACCAAAAAACCCCTTTCTGATCCTGAAGTAGGGATTAAAAGGGGAAAAACTCAAAAGCAAAGCAAAACACTGTAGTCTATGGGGATGTGCATCAATTGGGAAGTGGTTGAGCAGTTATAGTGTGTGAATGTAATGGAATATTATTGTGCCATAAGAAACGCTTTGAACATCTCTTGGACAGTAAAATTCTTGCAGGGTGAAAAAAGAAGGCCCAAGAGACCAATTTATACCAAAATAACAATAAAGAAAAACAACTTGGTAAAGACTTGAGGGCACCAATTAATACAATGACCAAGCACATCTATATCTGAACTACAATGAGATAGAACCTATCTTCTCAAAGAGAGACAATGGAATCAAGGAACAGAGACACGTTTTTGAATATAGCTATGATGGATTAATTTTGCTTGGCACATCTTATTTTTTTGAAGTGTTTTTTTCTCTTGATTTTAAATGGGGTATAGAGAATGTAGATTTCCCTTCCCCCCAAAAAAGGAAAGCTATTGAAGCATTTAAGACAGACAGACAGACAGACACACACACACACACAAATGGAGGTTCAAAAGGAAGCATAGATAGGGACAATTTTGAAACTAACATCTGAAATTACTCATTTGTATATTTAAAAAGCAAAATGTATGAAATGGAGATTCACTGTTTCAAGTGCAATTTCCTTTTTGTATTCTGTTGCATATAAGGAAATGCTCATTTTTAGGTATTTTAAAATTCAGACTGTTAAAAAATTTAATCATTTTTTGGGGAAAATAAGATGCTTCAGAAGAGACAGGAAAGCTAATGACCCATCTAGTAGACTTATTTTAACTATCTGAGTCAACTCCTTTAATACAAGATTGATTTGCCCTTTGACCCTTCATGCTTGTGAGATATGGAGAGAAAACAAGTGTGACTAGGAGCTGTTTGCAAGGGATCAATGTGGGTAAGTCTCTAAAAGATCTTTCAAATCCACAGTTCAATAAAGACCCAGACTTTTGTTGGTCAACATTATCTGCAAGCGGAACTTCTCAAATTCATTTCAGGACAAACTCAAATTTACCTTGGGTTTGCCCAGAATTGGGCAGACTACATATTGATATATAGGAAAAATTTAACCTTAGAGTCTTTATTATATTTTTCAGTGCCTATGTGTGATCAACAATGTATACACATGAATGCAGTTTCCTTCTATTAGGGGAAAAAAGAAATAAGCTATATCTATGAAAGGATACACAATTTAAAAAACCCACTTAGATTTTTCTGGTATAGAAGGAGTATGATATACACTCTGAATATTATAGTCATTTTCTGATCTAAGAATAAGTGAGATCTAGAGAAATGAGAGAATCATTATCACTATCTGAGCTATGGCAGCAAATTCTGAAAAAGCACAAAAATCAAATTCAAATTATACTAAGAGGCTGGAGTTATAATCAAAGTCAAGTAACTTAAGGATTTTACTTATTTCATCAGGACTGCAAAGGAGTCCAGACAAAGAACAAGTCCCTAGAAAAAGATGCTCCAAGAAAAGGGGGAGAACCATGCCAGAGGAGAAAGGGAGAGAAGGCAGAAGAGCTCACTGGGTAATTCTTTGCTGGGTCAACCTGCCTATCATACTATGGTGACAAAGATCATACTATACAAATTGCTATCACTAAAAAATGTTTGGTGGTGGTGAAGACTCAAATGGTAAAGTTCCTAACAGCTATTTGTTAAGGGCAGTCTACTTTTTTCAATCCCAACCAAAACCCCATTTTCCACAGGAAATGTTTCCTTTTTTGTTCAGTCATTTCAGTCAGGCCCAACTCTTTGTGGCCCCACTTGGGGTTTTCTTGGCAAAGATACTGGAGTAGTTTGCCCTTGTTTTCTCTAGTTCATTTTATAGATGAGGGAAATTGGGACAAACACAGTTAAGTGACATTCATGGGGTCATGTAGCTAATAAGTGCCTTGAGGAAAGATTTGAACTTAGGAAGATGGATCTGACATGCTATCACATGAAATAGCCTAACTCCTTTTACTTCCAGTGCCTTCCCTCTTAATTATTTCCTATTTTATCTTATATGTAACTTGCTTTGTATATATTTACTTTAATACCGGTCCCTCTGGTTAGATTAGTCCCTCTAGACTTAGTAAATGTTTATTGATTCCTAATCATTCCAGTCACATGACCCACCGCTTCAAGCCCACTTGCCATCACACTTACTCTCTTTTCCTTTCTATCTGATAAAGATCCAAAAAGACAAATCACAAAGGTATGAAGTATATCCCAACAGGTCCATGTAGTAGAAGTCAAAAAATAAACTAAGAACATTATCCCCATTTTACAGATAAGGAAATAGGCTGGATAGTTAAGTGACTTGTCCAGAGTCACATCACCAATAAGGGACCAAGCCAAGACTTAGTGCTCTAGCTATGACAGCTCCCTCCCTGAAGACTGCAGTTCAGATTCACTTCTGACCTGTAACCATGTAACCTAACATGTAACCATATATAACTCTTGAGCCCTCACCTGTGAGATGAGGGTAATCAGGAAATTTATACCCCCTTTCACGGGCTGTATAAATCCAATCCAGTACATTCTCTATTCAGTTGCCTGGGATTTCACTGAAGTGCAGGTGTGATCATGTCACTTCTCTCCTCAATAAATCTCTATCCCCTCCAACGTCAAACACAGAATCTGGTTGGCTCCCAGTAGTTCCATGCTTTTTACATTGTATATCCCCAAATACTCTGAAATACAGCACTACTCATCTTCTTGCTATTCCTAGAAGATACATCCCTCTGAGCCCAGGCATTTTGTGGCTGTCCTATCAAACAACAGTGTGCTCCTTCCTCATTTCTGCCTCCTGGCTTCCTTCAAACCCCAGCTTCGATCCCATCTTCTATCAGAAACTTTTCCCTATTTAACTCCAGTGCCTTCCCTTTGTTGTTAATGTTCTCTAATTTATCCCAAATATGCTTGTTTGTGCATAGTCATTTGCATGTTGTCTCTCCATTAAACTGAAGACTTGTTTTTGTATCCTCATCCCTTAGCACAGTGGTTGGCACAGTATTGAACATATGTTTATCACCTCACTGAATTTAATGCTACCCCATTAATCTTTTACATTTAATGTTCTACAGAAGATTGCACATATGGATAAAATAACTGTCACAGTGGAGTAAAAGTACTAGGACACAAACTCATTTTCCCCAGGCTCAGTAATGGTTTCATTGGGGCAATTCCTGTAGCACATACAGCAGAGAGAAGTATCCTGTTCCCACTTCATTTTCATCCCCTCTGCCAGGTCTATGTATACTTTCATATACACATGGCTTTGTCATGAGTATTTGGCAATATGATGATATCTGTTAGAAATGTTAAGTATGTATGGATCCCTGCTATGATCGGGGGACATTTTGGTCTGTGATCATGTGGATTCCTGGACATTTTATCACTGGTGTTCTCCAGGATACTCTGAGGACTAAAGATGTGATGGGGGTCAGTCCATGAAAGAAGAGTGAACTTCTGATGTATAGGATTCTGGCCATCAGATCATGACCTGTGAGGGGTCTGTAAAGTCTGCAATGCCATGTTGTACACTTGCTACTATTTTCTTATATAATCTACACTGAACATTTAAGACTGAGCTAACCCTTCAGTAATTTCTGGTAGTAAGGACCCGGTCTTGTAATGCCATCATTACCCCTTCCATTTCCACAAACAAATCTGCAAGACTACTACTTGTTCAAGGCTTCTGTGAAGAGGCAGCTAAGTGGGTCTGGAGTCAGCAAATCTTTAGTTTGAATCTGGCCCACAATCACTTAAACCTCTGTTTCTGTGAAGCCCTTTAACTGTAAAAGGAGGATGACAACCTCTACTCCTTAGGGTTGCCATGAGGACCAAATGATTAAGTTGTAAAAAGTGCTGAACACAGGGGCTGGAACCTAGCAGATGCTATATACATGTTTATCCCTACCGGCAACCCCCAAAACAACATTCAGATTCAATTCTATTGTAGGATCAGCTATTTCACAGGTTTCATCTAGTGGCAAATCACTTCCAGACAGATTTGAAAAACACATACTGCTTAGCAAAATGATGTTTGCTTAGGCCAAAAAAATGTTTCTATTATCATGAGATCAAATTATGTTCACTGATCCTTTCCTTCCTTTTTGATGAAGACATATTGATCTTTCTAAAGTTGCTTTATGGTGAGGAGCCTTGCGTTTCATTAGTATTGTAGAGATCTGGAATAGTATTACTGTGATTCTCATCTTCAAAGGAGTTCAAATGGTAACGGGATAAGAGACTATCCTGTTTTTTAAGTATTTACTATTTTGTGGGTTATTGAACAGGTTGATAAAATAACCACTTTTTTGTAGCTAAATAAAAATTTAAGATATAAACCCATTCTCTATAGGTCTGATGAAACATTCTTAGGAGAACTACAGTAGCTATCAGGACAAAGGGAAGATAAAGTCCATCCAATTCTTACATGATTCTGATTTCTTCTGCTGGTATCTATTATTTCGAAAGCTTTTTTTCCCCTATATACCTTGAAGATTGTTTGGTATGGTGATATCTATTAAGACTGTCACTTATACATTTTAATGATCAACGATATATTCAGGCAATAGTGGACAACAATAGTGTGATAATGATTCTTTTTCAGTTCTATTAAATTTATAGATATTTTGAGGTCTGTATTTGTATTAGAATTTGTCATATGCCAGTCCATGAAAAATAAGAGTGAACAAGCAGGTAGTATCTTGCTAGGTATCTGACAGGTATTAAAAATTTTCAATCTATAGTAATGTTTCTACAGTCGGCTTGCACAATCTGCATTGAACAAAAGGACTGGTCTTCTTAAGGGAAAGTTTTCTGTCATTTTTGATAGTGACAATTGTCAACATCAACTCTATTTCTATCAGCAAATCTTCATGACTTGAAACAACTCTTCTTTGTGGTCATGTCATGTTGATGTCAGCTATAGAGGGCCTTTGGATTTCATTCCTAAATCTGAGCTGTTTTATTTAGGCTCCCACCAAGAGGAAAAACATTTCCAGCTATATTTGAAAAATATAATAATGGGGGCTAATATCAGCTTTCACTATTCCTTAGTGAAGTGATTTCTACTTTTCCAAAAGTATTTCTGAAAGTTTTTCAAGCTCATGATCATGTATGTCAAGACATGATGATGTATATGTAACACGTATATGTTTATCAATCTTTCTCCTTTTTGGCAAGAAAATATTAATCTTTCCATAGTTGCCTTAGGATGATGAGCTCTGTGCTTCCTTAACTCTGTCAATTTTGCAAGGATTTTCCCCCCCAAATCTCTTATGGCCATTTTACAATTCTAGAAGCAAACAATGATTTAATTGCTTTAAAGTTGTTTTTTCCCAATGAGCTTTAATTTAAGGACTCTGGTTAGTCTCTAGATATACATAACCACAGCTTTCTTTCCTAAGAGCTTTATGTTTGATGCATCTTACCTGGAAGAGACCTAAATGCTTGAAACTGCCTTTTATCTACTTGTTCAATTTTACCTCCAGATTTGAAGCTCAAAGCCTGTTCTCTGAGGAAATGGTACATGATTGGTATGGTACATGATTGCTATACATTATGAATTTCATGCTTGTTGAGTTCAAATGACATACTGATTTCATCAGTTATCAACGATTCTATGAAATGAAGTAACTGTTTAATGTGTTGTTTCTTTTTCTTTTGAGAGTCTCATAATTTGACATCACATAAGTATATCAAGTGATTAAACAGATATTTTGGTAATACACCCTCTTTTACCTTGGAAGCCACTTAGTTCTATTTAGGAGAGATAATGATGGGTTTAAGGCTAAGCATTATCATGACAGGCTTAAATTATCTCCTGAAAGATGCCATGTTTCATACAGAGAACAGTTTTCCATGTGGAAAACAAATACTCTAGTATTCTTAATCTACCTGAGTCTATTTTGTATATTTGAGTAAAAAATGCAGCATAAATATTCTGATACTTTCAACCATCCCCTCAAAGTTCACAAGATAAAAAGAGGGAACAATGGAAGAAAGTGGGTTAATGTATTTAATAGGCTGTCAGTATTATAATTGCTTTGAAGGCCTGACAAGAAACCTGAACCCTGAAACAATGGCAAATCAGGCTGACTGGGTTAATATCACCCAAGTGCAATTGTTCACCGAAGAAATCTATATACACCCAGAGAGAGGGATATGAAATATGGACCACAACGTAACATTTTCATGATCTCTACTGACATTTGTTTGCATTGTGTTGCCTTTCTCTGATTCTTTTTTTTTCTTGTAGATAGGATTTTTCTTGCATAACTTCTCAAGCATTTCAACATTATTAGCATGTAGTGGACTTCCTGCCATCTAGGGGAGGGGAGGAGGCTGGGGGTAAAATTTGTAATGGAAAGCTTTGTAAAGATCAATGTTGGGGAACTACCCATACATATGTTATACAAATAAAAAGCTTCAATAAAAAAAAATAGCACCCAAGTGGGATACAACTGCTTCTACATTAAGGAGATGAAGAGGGCATCCTAAGATTGTAGTGCAGGGCTCATCCTATTCAAAATAGAAAATGAACTACTTCAGATAGAATGTTTTAGTGCCACAAGGTGTCAAGATATATCAGAACAAATCAGAAATACAAATATTCAATCTATTAAAAATGCTTCAGGGAATATTTACTCTGAATCAAGAACATACATGAAATAGACTGAAGACAGGAAAATTTTCACCAAACACCATAGCATAACAAAACTGGAAAAAGACCTCACCACTGATAGGCAAGAGTCAGTGGAACCTCAGCTTCAAGTCATACAACAGTCTGTGACTGAACAGTACAGGGCAATTATAAAAATAATTCCATTTCTAAGATGAGATAAAGTCAAAGAGATATTAATATTTGAAAAGACAAAAGGTTTCTGAACTTGATCACTGACAATTTTTGTGTAATGCAAACTCCTGTACATTACATCTAATAACAAAAAAGATAAAACACTGATATCTCCAATTATTTTGAAAAGGAGATGGATTTACTTAGACAAGATTTCTGAAAGTTCATTTTTACTTTTAAGGCAAGAATCCAAACAGCTGACCGATTATAACAAACTAATTCTAAAATGGTAGTTATCTGTTATAACCATCATGAATGAATTCATTCTCCCACACTGACAGAAATAATAACATTTCAGTTTAATGACTAGATACCAAATAAAACAAGTAGAACTAGCAAAACAATATATACAATGACTACAACAAAACCAAAACCAAATGCTATATAATGACTAATCTTGGCTCATAAGAAGAAATGAGACTAATCTCTTCACTTTTTTACCGCCAAAGGGCAGGAGACTAGGAATATGTAATTTTTTTTTAAATTTTAGTTGTGCTGAATTTTTCCTCCATTCCTCTCTTTAAAAATTCTGCCTTAGCCCTGAAGTCAGGATGACCTGAGTTCAAATCTGGCCTCAGACACTGAAAGACATGTCCTAGCTGTGTGACCTTGGGCAAGTCACTTAACCCCAATTGCCTCAGCAAAAAAGAAAAAAAAATTCTTCTGTCTTATGAAGGATGGTTCTATAAAAGTGGATAAGGAATAAGATACACACACATTCACACATACCCTGAGAAAATGTTTTTAAAAAATCATGATTTGTACCCAGCAGTCCATATGGTTGAAAGTGCCATGGTTATTAGAAAAGGTACATAATAATTATCTACGAACATTCCTGAAGAATGATATCAAATCCCATCATATGCAGCTTGTGAGAACTACTTGAAGATCTGTAGAAAAGCACTGGATGTTATATCAATAACTAGCCAATTATGCATTGTACAAAACCTAATTAAAGGCAACAACAAAAAAGTAGAAATTGAGAAAAATGCCTATCAGAAATTTTAGATGCCCTTCATCAGTACCAAAAAGCAAAAGTCAAAAAGGTAAGGTGACACAAGGAGTTAAAGTTAAAGCCACACAAAAAACCACAACAATTTAACATCAATCAAAAACTTTAGTACAGAATCTTGAGAAGTAAAGAAATTAGAAGTGAAAGAGAACTTTCCTATGGGAGGAGAATTTGATTCTCTATATGGTTGAAAGAATTTCAACACAAATGGATCAAACAAGAAAGAGCAAACTTACATATCATTAGCATTGTGAACAAGAGAATTATTCCAACAAGGGAGATGACAAATGGTGACTTCTCTGTTAAACTGTCAAGGCAGGGATCAATGAAGAGCCCTCAAGTCACAGGGGCTCATAAATTACTACCAGATTCCCTCACCAGCTTCCTCCTCAAAGACATAACCCACCTTTCTTAACAGAAGGCATCACTATCTCTTAGGAAAGATGAGAACACCAGCCATGCTCCAAAATATAGGTCAATTATTTGTCTTTGCTACATCCATAGCCTATAGCACACACAAAACATCTATAAATACAAGAAAACAATGTATCAGCTAAGAAACAAAAAAAGTTGCTTTGGTGTAAAGAACTTATATTTATTTTAGAAATTATTAAAGCAAGCTGTCTGAAAGTTTATGCTGCCTTTATTGATTGAGTCAAAGCCTTTGATTCAATTCTGTACTCATGGCATGTTAAAGTATTTGTTAATCACATGGAAAATTGTTCTTTTTTGAAGCATGTTACTAACACACAATACTGTTAAGAAAAATTGATACAAAACCAATGCATTTTTCAAGGAGTTTAAATTAAGCCCGTTTATAGTTGGTTCTGCCTAACCTTAAATCCATTATCAATATCTTTCTTAATTAGAACTAAATATAACTTACATATTAAAAAACAAAGCAAATCAAAATGTCATAAAATTACTCAGTGTACATGAATCAATCTAAATGACTCTCCTGAGAAATCAAAGAGAGAGGAGAGAGAGAAAGCGAATGAGAACACACATTTATTAAGCACTTGCTATGTGTCAAGTACATTAAATGGTTTCTTCTTTTTATGAATCTTTCTCCTACGAAATTAAAGTGTCATGTGGACTCAATAAGCATATATGTATATCTAGGAAAGCTGATGACTAAGACTTAGTTGAATCTGAAGGTTTCATTAAACCAGTTGATGAAAGTAGTATCTACAAAAAATAATTTGGGTATTTGGCAAGACATACTGTGAACATAAGCCTATCAAAGAGAAGACTGTGGCTAACTGTCTATGTCAAGAGACATAATGACATCCTGAAATCAAAAACTCAATTGGAAAAATACATGTAAAACACCACTAATGCAATAATGGTTTTAATGTACACTTTTAGAACAATGAAATGGACCATAAGAGATAGGGAAAAGAGCCTTACAAAAACCTGATCTATTTAATATTAACAAAACAGAGGACCCATTATCTTAAAGCAACTGTAGAAAGATTAATACTGGGTTTCCAGAAATTGGAGGAAAAGGAGTAGTGTGCCTTCTTAAAGCACATGCTAAGTAGCTCAAAATCCTACAGCTTTTGGTGAAACAGACATCACTTCACCAAGGTAGTCTGAAGTGATAACTATAAGCCATGAGAGTTGTCAAATGTAATCTCAAGATGGAGCATATGGGGGCAGCTAGGTGGTGCAGTGGATAGAGCACTAGCCCTGAAGTCAAGAGAACCCGAGGTCAAATTTGGTCTTAGACACTTAACATTTCCTAGCTGTGTGACCCTGGGCAAGTCACTTAATCTCAATTGCCTCAGGAAAAAAAATGGAGCATATGAAATGGCAAAGACCCTAGAAAGGGAATCAAAAGGTCCCCAGTGGGCAGTTTTTTATGTGAACTCAGAACATACATATGAGTCATACAATCCTGTGCATTTGTAGAAATTTATGATGGTAATCCAGGAATAGGACACTGACACCAGGAATTATAGATGGGTTATCCTTAAGGAACTTGGACTTCGGGTTCTATGTGTGACCTGATGATTAGAATCCTATGTGTCAGTAGCTTACTCTCTCTCACAGACTGACTCATGGCAAATCCCCACAGTACAAATATAAACTCAAAGTATCCTGTAGAACTCAACAATAAAATATCCAGGAATGAGAATGATCTCAGATCAAAGTGTTCCTCTCAATTATTCCCACATAACAGGGATTTATAAAAACTTAGGAACAATTATAACAGATGTCATCATGTCATCAAATATTCTTAACTTCTAAGCTACATGAATATGAAAACACAGTAATATGGCAGAGTAGAAAGGTATCTATCCTGTCATCTCCAGCGTGCTACTTGAGTTGTTTCAAAGATACTTTAATGAACCTAAAGAGGATGAGTTTACATTTTTATTCTACCACTGAAAGCAGTTATTTTATCCATATGAACAAGTGCCCACAGATATTAAGTATAAAAGACTGATAACAGGACAATGACTTGTTTGAAGACTGTTTGACTGAACCTTATCAAAAAAGAAAAGATGAGTAAGATAACAATAATGATAGACTTGGGAATTCAAAGACCTGACTTCTAAAACCCCTCTGCTTTGCCTAGTCTTAGGATAAATCAGTTTCTATTTGCAGATTTGGCATTTCTCATAAAATAAAAACAATACTTCTCCTGCCAGTCTCACAAGGATGTTTTGAGGATCAAATGAGACAATAGATACAAAGTATTTTGTCATACGAAATTATTATTACTGAAATCAAAGGAAAGAAAACCCCTGAAAAAGGAGCAAACTGGAAACAAAAAATGAGAATTTCTCTTCTGACACAAATCTTTATTGGATGCAGCATTAATTGCTCTTGGCTCAGTTTCCTGCAAACAAGCAGAACTCTCAAAACAAGTCTTGGTTTACCTGATTTTGCCCTGGGGGCTTCTACAGGGGCCAGGGTGTCCCTTAGGGTCAGGATGGAATCCCTCTGGCAGGGCATCCCTCTGCCAGATTCAGGAGCCAGGACATTTCTTCTAGGGGAGAGAGGGGAGGAAGCCCATAAACTCTGAATAGCAAATTGCCAAGTTGTGGTTATGGGGCCAATGATGGAGTTCTCAAACATCTAGAAGCAAGGGAATACTACAAAATGTCATGCCCATTAAAATAGGGCAGATCAGGTTGCAGACTCATACTTCTCAAACAGAACTGGAAATGAGACAGGGCCTACATACAATAACAATCACTGACTGAAATTCCTCTGGTCCCACCACACTTCTGTTTTCTACCCACTGAGTTTCTGAATACTATTAAGTCTTGTGGATCCAAAACAAATTGGACTGTATCTAGAGCAGTGTTTCTCAAATTAGGGACTATGGAAGATAGAAATCCCAAAGATATGATTCTGTGCTTGGAACTGCAAAGCCCCAAATGGTTTGGTGTCAACAGCAAACATTTGAATATAGGAATTGAGTGGAATGGTCTGCCATGGCCCTCCTTCTTCCTAGTCTTTAAGGTTCTTCTGTTGTGAAAGGATGACTATAGTCTTCTCCATAGCTCTCTATGAGTGTTAAATGAATTTGGTAATAGTATAGTAATACATGAGTATCCAAATAAGGTCATTTCCTAGGTGGGAGGTGTGAGATGGATCAAAAGAAAAAAACAACATAGTTTTATGAGCCTCTAGACAATAATTTGAAAACAAATGTAAACAGTGACAGAACCGTCACTCCATCAAGCCAGATGCTTCCAGATCACATGTAAGCAAACTGGAAAGCACAGGCAAAGTCGGAGCCCCTTCTTAGAAGGTAAGGTACCTATTTGCAAAGCTCTTCACTCTATTAGTGTTATATTATAGAGGTGGACAGCATCTTAGGTCACAACCCAAGGACCCAAATGTCTTTCCCCCTTCTCCCTGGCACTGACCAGCTCAAGTTCTGTCCCCTGCCCCCCTTCCCTCTGAGCACCTTCATTTTCTTGGCATGCAGCTTCTCCTCTTTCAGGTGCTCACGGAGGATCTCTCGGTGGTTGACCTCCTGTTCCTGAGCAAACTCACAGAGCGTGTAGCTTCTCACAGAATTGTGGCGCTGGGCCATACCCAGGGAACTCCCACCTTGGCTGGGCACACTGGTAAAGCCCTGGCGCCTGGCAAAGTAGTACACTGTCACCTGATCAAAGCGTACATTCTTCCTACGGAGTTGTTTCTGCCGCTTCAAGATAGATGTGGCTGAAGGCAAAGGAGAGAGCAGAGTGTGCAATCAAATAAATTATGTTAATTTAGTTTCCACCCTTTCATTAGTAATTCCCCCCTCATCTCTTGGGGTACCTTTTAAAGGTGAACACTCATCCACTAACCCTCTCAATTCTTCTTTCTCCATTCCCATACTTGAAAGATAAAATGTTCAAAAAATGTAAATGGTGAGTTTAAAAACATTGTTAAGAGTGACTTAAAACCGTTCAGGTTCTAATAGTCATATAAAAGCAACTTTAAAGTAATATTTCATTTCCACCAAATTTTTGCCAAAAAAAAGTAAACAAAGAGAAAAATAGTATACATTACACTTGATATAACTATAAAGAGAGGCGAATCTGGCAATTCTGGCAAGCTGTTTCACCTAAAATAATGTTAGGATTATATCCTGTGAATGCTATTAAAATGGAAAAAACTTATCTTTCCTAATTTTTTTTTTGACTAAGATCAAGTTACTGAAAAGAAAAAAAAATCCATGCAAAAGCATTTATATCTTTATAATTTAA
The DNA here is from genome assembly GCA_023553655.1 of Myrmecobius fasciatus. Taxonomy (NCBI): domain Eukaryota; kingdom Metazoa; phylum Chordata; class Mammalia; order Dasyuromorphia; family Myrmecobiidae; genus Myrmecobius; species Myrmecobius fasciatus. Next base: position 217,648 of record JAJPUD010002730.1, on the reverse strand, counting down.
AAAATACAATCAATATATCTAATGATTAGTAAAGGCTAAATAAATTGCATCGTTGTTCTGTCATTTCAGTCCTGTCCAACTCTTCATGACCCTATTTGGGATTTTCTTGGCAAAGCTACTGTCATTTCCTTCTCCAGTTTATTTTATATTTGAGGAAGCGAGGTAAGCAGGGTTAAGTGACTTGCCGAGGGTCACACAGTTAGTAAGCGTCTGAGGCCAAATTTGAACTTAAGTTCTTCCTACTTCTAGGCCCAGCATTCTGCTCCACTGCTCCACCTAGCTGCCCCAAATAAATTGTTATTTATCAATATAATAAAACGTTCTATCAAAAAATGGTAAATGCAAAATTTTTAAAAAAAAAAACATTAAAAACTGAAGCAACAGCAATTTTTAAATATACACAAAGGGTTGCAAAGGAATCACAAAATAATTAAGTTGTTAAAATTTTCTTAAACTCTGTTTTTCTTTCATCAAAATTTAACTTTTGTGAAGATTCTATTTCAACACCCTATTTGTCGCAAAGGTTTTCAAAGACTACCCCCAAAAGAATTCAAGCTCTGTGAAATCTTTCAACAACCTGAACAATCTTCAGGTATGGCTCTGTAACATTCTATGTCTCATCCTAGCTAAGTTTAGCTGGGATAAATTTACTACAAGCTCAATCTACAATAACAAGTAGAAAAGACAATGTGTTACTTGTGTCAGTGGAGAGAAAAACTGCATTGACAAAATTGTCAATCTCTAAAGTATCATTTTATTTGGGATTATATACTATTTTGTTGAGCCTTTTACTGAATTCAATTTTTTTTTCAAGTGAGGCCTAAATAATAAACAAGGACTTTGTATTTCTACAAGTTACTCACACATAACTCTTATCTTGGTACAGCTGCAGATTCCCAAAACATTTTGTGAATCTTGGAATTTCACATATCACAGTATGAGTAAAATGAACAGAAACAAAGTTAACCTAAGCCTAGGAAGTCTGAGCAATTGAATGGTCCTGGGAGCCTCGACAAAAAAAAAAAAAAAAAAAAAAAAAAAAAAAAAAAAAGGAAGGCCTGAAAAGGATTCTCTCCCTCATCAAATTAGTTTGTATTAAATTAAGACAACCCTGAGGTACCACTACACACCTGTCAGATTGGCTAAAATGACAGGAAAAGTTAATGATGAATGTTGGAGGAGATGTGGGAAGGCTGGGACACTAATGCATTGTTGGTGGAGCTGTGAACGAATCCAGCCATTCTGCAGAGCAATTTGGAACTATGCTCAAAAAGTTATCAAACTGTGCATACATATCCTTTGACCCAGCAGTGTTTCTATTGGGCTTATAGCGCAAAGAAATCATAAAGGAAGGAAAGGGGCCCACAAGTGCAAAAATGTTTGTGGCAGCCTTTTTTGTAGTGGCTAGAAACTGGAAACTGAATAGATACCCTTCAATTGGAGAATGGCTGAATAAATTATGGTATATGAATGTTATGGAATATTATTGCTCTGTAAGAAACGACCAGCAGGACGATTTCAGAGAGGCCTGGAGAGACTTGCATGAACTGATGCTGAGTGAAATGAGCAGAACCAGGAGATCATTATACACAGCAACAACAATACTATATGATGATCAATTCTGATGGACATGGCTCTCTTCAACAATGAAACGTTTCAAACCACTTCCAATTGTTCAGTAAAGAAAGCCATATGCACCCAGAGAGAGGGATGTGAAATGTGCACCACGACATAACACACTCATACTCTCGATTGATGTTTGCTTATATTGTGTTTCCTTTCTCAGATTTTTTTTCCTTGTAGACACAATTTTTCTTGTACAACAATGATAAGCGTGGAAATATGTATACATATATTTGATTTGTCAAGTATTTTAACATAATTAACATGTAGTGGATATCCTGCCATCTAGGGGAGGGGTGGGGAGTAGGGGGGAAAAATTTGTAACAGAAAGCTATGTAAGGGTTAATGTTGAAGAATTACCCATACATATTTTGCAAATAAAATAAAAAAAAAACAAAAAAACAAATTAGTTTGCATTAATTCTTTATTTGTGTTGTATATTGCCCTTCATTGGAATGTCAGTTCCTGAAAGGCAAAAACTATTTCATTTTTGTATCCTCAGAACTGAATGTAGTATCTTTTTATACAGAACTGAATACTTATGGAATTGAACTGAAGCTAAGCAAACACAGCTTTCCCAAGGCCCTGGTTCTAGAGTTTGGGGAGAAATTAGGTACAAAGCTCACTCACGTGTGAAGCCAGCAGTGCTAGGAGGGTTAAGGCTGTCACAGCTGTCAGCACTGTCACTGCTAGAGATTTCATCATCTGAGTTAGAAATGGAAGAGCCCACATCCACATCTTCAAATTTCCTCTTGAGACTCGAGCTCGTGAATGCATCCATTGGTCTTGAAAGGACTTCCTTGGGGAGCCCACTATAAAAGTCCTAAAGCACCCATTCACCACCAGCTAGACAGGTTCAGGAGGATTCTGCTTGGAAAGAAAATAGGGGGAAGAGATAAATATTAACATGATTCCTATTATGAAACCTACAGTCATATGTCAAGGTCCTGTTTCCTTCCCCAAAATGATAAAACGCTTAAAACTTCTAAATGAACAGGGCTAGAGGTTGTTTTAAATCACTCTAAGATGGCTCCATTTATTATCAAAACCCCTTCAACTCCCTTTTCTTTCCATCACTTATGGGGCTAACAGTCATCTATTTTCTCTATTTGATTGGAATCTGGTCGTCAAATCTGGATGTTACCTTGTTGTTCCTCCCTAACGTCCCACACTATTTCCTGATTTTATGTTTCGCCTCAGCCTCCAGAGCTTCATATATTTTGTCTTATAGAAAATACTGGAAAAGGAACAGAGATACAGAACAAGTTGACAATTTTGTCCTAATCACATCAATAGGACAGACTCTCATAAACACACCAGCATCTGAGGAAGACTGTCTGAATCAGTCACCTCCACAGTAGAAATCTTTAACCAGAGTCCCAGCCCCAGAGTGCCTAGCAAAGGGTAGACCCATGATCAGCTATCAACCCAAGGATTTTGGGGAACCCGATTTCAAGCCACAGCCCTCTGGAAATGACAGAAGTGGCCTCTTCATAAATACAAAGTGTAAGACCTCTGCTCCTTGGCATTTAAAGTTAGAAATTTTGTCAGTTTAAATGTTTTCAAGTCAGATACCCCACCCACCCTTTCTGGGTCAGCACTACATGTGATGGTAGAAGGGAAAGCCAGAAATAGACTTGGTCTAGCCCTCATTTGTCCCTGAACATTTCCCAGGGGACTTTTTAGACTCTCAATTCCCTGGGATGCTACTAGCTATGAATGGTCTTTCCTTGGTCTGGTCAGAGTATTCTTTCTAGGTTATCCTATGAGGATCAAGATGGACAGTGTCTAGGCAATGAAGAGAGGAAGGAGATTAGTAGCTATTTCTTATCTTCTCTATGCAGATAACAGTCGTGTCTAACTTTTCATGACCCTATTTGGAGTTTTCTTGGTTGATCCTTTTCTTATCCAGCTCATTTTACAGATGAGGAAAGCTGAGGCAAACATAGTTAAGTGTCTCACCCAGGGTCACACAGCTACTGAGTTTCTGAAGCTGGATTTGAACTCACAAAGATGAGTCTCCTTGACTCCAGGCTGGGCACTCTATCCCCGTGCCACCTAGCAGCCCATGCAGATCACTATTAGAGCCAATTGTAGTCCTTCTCCCGAGATAAAGTCCTCTGTCAACAGCAGCCTTTTGGGATATTTCAAACTGGACATAGGCATGTCCAGAGCACAATCATATCCCCTTTCCCCCTAATGCATCCTTTTCACAAACACTCCTATTTCTGCATTAACAAAATCATTTCCAGGTGCTCCAAATCACTATTGATCAGAGAAATGAAAATTAAGACAACTCTGAGGTACCACTACACACCTGTCAGATTGGTTAAAATGACAGGAAAAGATAATGACGAATGTTGGAGGGAATGTGGGAAAACTGGGACACTGATACATTGTTGGTGGAACTGTGAACAGATCCAACCATTCTGGAGAGCAATTTGGAACTATGCTCAAAAAGTTATCAAACTGTGCAAACCCTTTGACCCAGCATCGTTTCTATTGGGCTTATATCCCAAAGAAATAATAAAGGAAGAAAAGGGCCCCACATGTGCAAGAATGTTTGTGGCAGCCCTTTTTGTAGTGGCTAGAAACTGTTAACTGAATGGAAGCCCATCAATTGAAGAATGGCTGAATACATTATGGTATATGAATGTTATGGAATATTATTTTTCTATAAGAAACGACCAGCACGATGATTACAGAGAGGCCTGGAGAGACTTGCATGAACTGATACTGAGTGAAATGAGCAGAACCAGGAAATCATTATACATGGCAACAACAATACTATATGATGATCAATTCTGATGGACATGGCTCTCTTCAACAATGAAATGTTTCAAACCAGTTCCAATTGTTCAGTGAAGAAAGCCATATACACCCAGAGAAAGGGATATGAAGTATGGACCACGGCATAGCATTCTCATGCTCTCTATTGATGTTTGCTTGCATTGTTTCCTTTCTCTGATTTTTTTCTAGTAGACACAATTTTTCTTGCACAACAATAAGTGTGGAAATAGGTATACATATATTCGACTTGTCAAGTATTTTAACATAATTAACATGTAGTGGATATCCTGCCATCTAGGGAAGGATGGGAAAGAGAAAGGGGGAAAAATTTCTAACAGAAAGCTATGTAAGGGTTAATGTTGAAGAATTACCCATACATATGTTTTGCAAATAAAAAGTTTTAATAATAATAACAAAAATCGTTTCCTTCTTTTCCCAAATCTCTACTCCCAGAGCTGCCATCTTAATTCAGTACCTCATTACCCTCTTGCCTAGGCTACTGCAACATAGCTGCCTCTCTTCATTTCTTCCCCACTCCAACCCTTCCTCCCTAAAGTGATTTTTCCTAGAGCACAGGTCTGACCACATCACTCCCTACTAAAGAATTTCAGGGCTTCTCCACTGACTGTAGTATGTAGAAAGCACTTCTCCACGTTGTCCTTCCCTACATCTTAAGTTGCCCTTCATACAAATACTGTCCAACAAGACTGCTCCTGGTCCTTCTCCTCACGCTCAGCCTGCCATCTCAGAGGCTGGTTCAGGCTGGCTCTCAACCCTTCCAGTCTCTTTCAAGACTCAAGTGGCCTTTCAAGGAGGCCTTTCCTGATCTATGGCACCAACATGCTCTTCCCTCACAGACTAAGCTCTGTGAGGGCAGGGACTGTTTTACTTTGACTGCTGTATCTGCAAGATATCTAAGAGTAGGGGCTTAGTAAAAGCAAGTTGATTATGACAGTTATCTGTGCATTAAATTCAGCCTCATAACCTTTGAAACCTAGAATGAACCAGCATGGGGGGGGCATCAAAAAGAACTGAAACAATTTTGTTGGGAGCTGATTATCTCATAAGCACACTGGAACATGTCAGAAGAGTCTGGCTGCATCAGCACCTCTGGGGTACAAATAATTTTCCTCTTCCATCTTTGGATTTCAATTTCCTGGAATAAGGGTGTTTGTTTCACAGAATGTCATAGAGCCTAGGAGCAAGTTCTTTTCCTTTGAATTAGTAAAGCCCAAATTGCCCAGAGTATTATCTCACTAGTTGCTAATTATGCACCAGGAATAATAACACTGTCCAGAAAGACTGGGTTGCACGACTGAAGAGCAGTTATACAGCACATCCTGTCGGGATTAGGGATTCCTTTGGAGGGGCTATCATCAAACATCAAAGCTCAAATACAAGTTCTTGATGGCCCTGCTCATACTAAAGAATAGAAGAAATTCTGTGCTTAGTTCCTCTCATCTGCCTGCATGCTATTTTTCTACAGAGATAGGGACTACCTTAGCAGCTTTGTGTGATACATTTTATATTGGAAGGTTTCAAAGAGCACTTACTTATGGTTTGATCAGGCCTCATCAAAATTCTGCATGCTATCTTGTGAGGATTCGAGCCATAAATAGATATATATCTCATGCAGGAACCCATAGCTACCATGCATGTCAAGTACACACACACAAAAAAAATTAGCACATGCCTAAAGAAATTAAGACTAGGAAGGAAAAAAATTAGGCTCCAGATAAGTAGGAGTTTTAATTAAAATGAAAGTAAGCCCTTAGTCCTATTACCTGTTCTTTAGATTTCAGATGTCATCAGACCTACCAATGCTATGATAGTGGAAAGAATAAATGAACTCAGGAAAATTTCAATTACTGAAAGATAAACTAAAGATAGCCGACTTCCTTCAAACCCTTATGCTGCCACTTCTGACCTGTTCGACCTTGGGCAAGCCATTTAACCTCCTGAGGGCTTCATTTCATCAAAATAAAAGACTCTGAGGTCCTTGTTAGGTCTAAATCTGAAATCTATGTTAGCTCTGATTTTACCTTAAGCATCTTTATCCACTCAACACCAACAATACACAAAAAATCTCACATTCAAAGTGTGCATGAAGATATGAGGATAAAAGAAGACTACTCATATTTTCTTTCCTACATTTCAATAAATAAATACCTTGTCTGCCACAACAGAAAACCAAATTAAATGGAAACCCCCTTTCTCAGATACAGTTTAAACATAAGCCTCAGGCTTTATTCTCAGCAAGTTCTGCTGGGTGTTAAAAGGAGGTGAATGGTCTTTCCCTATATTTGGTAGTTTCAAAAACAGCTTATGGGTCTGCTTTTGAAATTCTACCAATAACCTCCCAGTGTCTCAGTCCATACATTCTTGTGGTTCTCATCTCTTGAGGCTATTTTTTAATCTAGATTGGGAACAGTGGCTAGCGTTGGAAAAAAGTTCTTTTCTTCCCCTTGCCAGTATTTCTTGTTACATACTTCTGGAGTAAGGTTTTCTGAGCCAATGACAGGAGAAACTTTGTAGAGGTGCAATAACATTTTACCTTGAAAATATCCTGAGAATGAAAAAATATGCAAATTAAATGTTGGTACATTTTAATTATGTCATATACCTAAGGCAAAATTCTAAATACTGCTGCTCTAAATTCTTTTATCTTAAATTGACTATTAACTAACCTTAAAGACTTGTCTCTTAGATTAAAATCAATTGCAGCCTTAATTTTCAACTCATTTAATCTCTTTTCACTAAATCTTCCCAATCTAAATACCCCAGAGTTGACAACACTTCCACAATTTCTATGATCTGAAAATGACTATTCTTTGCAATATGGCAAAGAAAGGGTCTCAATTCTCCTTTTACCTCAGCAAATTCATTTTTCAAACCTTGCGCAGATATACATCTCTCTGCAGTCTCCTTTCAGCATGTCTTCTTCAGATATACACATACTAATTCAATTGCCCAAATAAATCAGTGCACTAGTTACAAATAAATTTCAATTCCAACACCAGGGATACGACCTATTAGTCTGTTGAAATATCAAAATGATCAAATCCTGAAACAAATAACGATCATGGAGAAAACATTGAAACTTTTCATAGAAACTTTAAAATATCAGATTAAAGGGCAACAAGCACAAATGCTATCATTCTATGTTGCATTTAAAGGTCTTTTTATGACTAATATTCCCACCAGTCTATAATTACCAAAGTTGTATGAAGTAGCACATTTTAAAGAAGTTAGGCTAAATAAAAAAAGGGTTTCATTATGCCTAAATTTTAATAAAGATTCAACAATCAAAAAGAGCTATACTTTTTCAGGCTTCTGAAGCTTACTCCTAACACCAAGCATATCATGAGAATTTGTGAAGGATGGGATGCCTAGGAAAATTTTTTGAGATAACAAATGTGTATTTAAAGCTGATATGAGTCTCTTTAAGAAAACTAAAATAATCAGGAAAATTAAGCGTTCGACCCATTTCTGTGCTACAAAGCCCTCAAGAATTTTCTTCTTGTTAAGAGTGTTAAAAGGAAAGCGGTTAATTGTAGGTTAAAATCTCTGGATGGTGATGAGCCTTCAATTAAAGTTTATGGAACCAGCATTGAGTGAGCCCTTCTTCCAGCTAGAATTAGAGGCAGGATGGCTCTCTTCAAACATGGGGATGATCTTGAAGACTGCTTTTATCTCTAGTTCAATGATGTTCAGAGTTTCAGACCCAGAAGAATCCTAAGTCACTGACAGTTGGGAAGACCTAGAGTTATTTATTTTTTACAGATAAGGAAACTGAGGCCCAGAAAGCATAAGTGACTAGTCCAACAAAGGTCACAAATGTATGAAGCTGGACAACTAGTTGCTTTCTACTTGAAAGGAAGGTCCAAACAATGAGGTCATTCTTGACCAGATCTGTCCTGAAACACGGAGGACTCATTATAAAGTATTTACTTAGCTCTTATAGCATTGCACTGGATGAGGAAATCCTTTTTTTCCCCCTTGCCTAAACTGGGTATTTAAATGTGAACCATCTACTTTCATTCCTTTTCATTTTCCAAAATGAAATCCTTTTGCATACAGGGGCCATTCTCTTTCACTTCACTTTTAAGATCAAAATTGGAACTAATGTCCCTATCTCAGGAAATCCTTAGTCTTCAGAGCATAGTTAGGCTCTCTGTGATAAGGTTAAGTCTCCTACAGAAACCATTAAACCCCGAAGGCCAACTCTTGACCATAGCCCACAGCACGAGTCTAGCCCCAAGGCCTTGCAAGAACGACAGCTAGGAAAGGGCAGAGGAATCACAGTCAACTGTGGATTGAACTTGACCTAAAAATTACAGAATAAAGGTTGGGCTTTCCATGAGGATAAATAACTTCAACAGCTCCTTTATGAAATAGATATTCTTACAAGTTATTTAAAAAAAAAGGGGGGGGAGCGAGACCTCAGTTGGACACAAATGGAATAATGAGAAACTTCGGTGAAGTAGGAAATGGGGTACAGGTTATGTTTTTTTTTTAAAGGTCACATGATGCTACCTAAAGACTAGGAAAATGAATATTACAACTTTATCTGGAATCATTACTTCTGTATATTGTTGGACAACATAACGCTCCTAAGCTTAGCTCAATGCCTAGTAAGAAGGCATTTTACTAAACACTAGTTGAGTGATGGGCACTGGCCTCACTGAGCCATTTCAATGACCCCTTCACCTTCCTGTTCATTCTAACCCCTTAGTTCCCCCCTTCCCCCACCCCGCTCCCCACTGGCCAGCCCGTCTCCCCATTCTGCTCTCTGGGCTGGGCCCCTCGCTCTCAACCCACTCCTTCCTCTGGCCGGGTGATGCCTGCCCTACGTCCGGGGCTCGTGTCCTCCCTGTCCGCAGGACACTCGGGTAGCCCCACGCCCGAAGACCCTACCTGCCCTCCCACCACACCCACTCGCCGCCGACCCCGCCCCCTCCCCGGCTCCCGCTCTCGAGTCCAGCGGCCGCTCGCCAGCTCATCCCCGCAGCCCTCAGGCCCATTACCGGCCCGACCCCAACGCCGCCGGCGCCGCCTCCGCTTCTCGCGAAGGTCTCTGCCGCCCCCGCTGCCGCCGCCGCCCAGGCCCGGGGTGGGGAGGGAGGGAGGGAAAGGGAAGCGAGCCCCAGGAGCCGTGGCCACGGGTCCAGGAGCTCTGAGGGCAGCAGGGGAAGGGAGGGAGGGAGGGCCGGCCGGCGGCGGGGAGCGGGCGGCTCCTGCTCCCTCGGCTGCAAGTACCCAGAACCGCCCCGGCTCCGACTAACAATAGGCTGCGGCCGCTGCGCCCCAGCTCTTATAGGCGGCGGCACGTCCCCCCGAGCCCCGGGGCAGGCTGGGAGATGCAGTCTGCTTCGAGGCTCCTATGGACTGGAATGCTGGGAGTTGGAGTCTGCACAAGGTGCAGACTAATCGTGAAATATGAAGTTTTGGAAATAGATTCTAAAACGCAAGGGGTTCTGGGAAAACGAGTTTGCTGTCGCTGCAGGCTTTTCAGAAGAGGCAGACTCAGCCCTTAAAATCTTAAACTTGGAACTAGTCACAAAAAACCTAACATACCCGAAGTAGGAAGCTCATCTGCATCTTAAACAAATGGTTTCCAGTATCCACTTGAACTTCAGTAATGGAGGCGCTCACTAGGACAGCTAGTTGGGCATTTATCATTCCCGTCTATTGCTTCCAGAGGCAAGAAGAAACCCTAAATCAGTTCCCACATAACATCCCCTCGAATTTGAGGAAAACTGCTTTCCTTCCCCCTTCCCCCAAAGTATTCTGTTCTCTAGGCTTAAATATTATAGTTTCATGCTCCTTAAGCAGCTTCCTTCTAAAATGTGACATCCTGGTCATAGTACTTCAGCTGGAGTCTTATCAAAATGCAGCACCGTAGGACAATTACCTCCTAGATTGTCAACACCTCCGATAAAGCTGAAACTGGCGGTTTAGGCTGCTAAACAAGTGTCGGGATCATGATAAGCTTGCAATCCACCAAAAATTCCCAGATGTTTTCCACCTTAATTGCTTTCTACCACTACCCATCCTGTACTTTGGCTCAAAAATTCAGCTGCATCAGTTGCCAAGCTCTATACTAATATATTTATTCCTATGAGCTGATTTTCCCATCTAATGTATCAGCTATGCTTCTGAGCTCCATGTCTTCCCCCTATCTGATAAGAATGATCTAATCCAAATTACGGAGAACCCAGTGAATTAAGTTATATTATTCAGTCCTTATTTTAAGATCCTGTTAGTCTACAAGGATATTGTGAAACTTAGACAAATGACTTAAAAAATCATTCACTTAAAAAGGCTGTTTATCACTATATCCTTAATGGAGCTATGATTCATTCTGATGATCCCCATAGCCACATATTCACAATAGGCTTTTAATCTGTTTTATAGTTTTATCAGGAATTCTCTTTCATTTTAATTACATACCTTCTCCCTGACTTGGAAAATCAGGAATTTTGCTTACTATAACACCTACAATCACAATTCCCCAAAGGTTATAATTCAGCTTCTCCCAACGAGCTTAGATAAGTGCCTTAGTCTATTTTGAGTTTTAATTTCACTAAACATCTTCCCTTATAATGTCAAGATCATTCTTTTTGGTAAAAACAGAAGCAAAACAGTAGTTTTTGTCCACGTTCTGTTTATAATGCAGTTTACCTCAAGTAGGATATTATTTCCTTGAGTTTCCCCATTCCCAACATAGTTTAAAAAACCCAAAATCCATAGAACCCCTTTTGTTATTTACATTTAAGCCTCAACTTGTACTGTTTTAATTTTTCTGATATTGCTGAGACTTTTCCACCTTTTAAATTTGTCCTATTACCTGCCTTTGCTTCCATTTCTTAAAAATCTTCAAATATGAATTCTCTTTCTACTCACATCAGTTTTTTTGGACACTTTCTCTTGTTCAGAATCATCTGCAACTAAACTGCCAACCTTTTTTTTTTTTTTTTTTTTTTTTTTTTGAGTTGTTTCCCATTCCTTTTTATCAACTCTTCTTTTGGAATATCATTTCATACTACAGAATCTTACCTATTTCAGCTCTGAACTCAAATCAGCTTTCCTAAAGCACATAATGATCAACATTCCCCTCCTTAGATGGCAGTCACTGAATAACCTAAGTTTCCAGTCATTTTCATTTCATCTAGGTCTTTACTTGTCAGAATCAGGTCCAGAATGGTATAGCTCCCTTCATAAATATCACAGCCTTACAAAAATGAAATTATCAGAAAGGCGAAATGTTCTGCTTTTAGCAGATGTTCAAAATACTGTTCCTTCTTAACCCGAGGACAATATACAATCACACAGATGTGAAAACGAGATAAAGGTTACTGTGTTCTGAGCAATTTATAGGGAAAAAGGTTAAGGTATCAGAATGATTCTTTTATTATATTTATTATTAAAACAGGGTTTAAGTATTAAGTACATGGTCTGAGCATGATTGGTGCTATTTTCAACCCCTGATCTCAGCAACTTTGTGGAACTACTATCAATCAACTAATGTGAAACCTCATTATCTTTGACTTTACCTCTTTAGTTCTTATCAAATCAGCTGCCAAATCCCATCACTATCTCTTGTATCCATCACCTCCTTTCCACACAGGACCTTACTTTAGAACCTCAATAACTTACCTAGACTCCGATAAAAGCCTTTAGTTGGTCATCTCAACTATAGGTTTGGATCCCCTCCTTGTTCAATTACCTTCAATAATTCTTTAATACCTATTATGAAATAATTGTAAACTGCTTTAGCACTGTGGTTGGCACATAAGCACTATATGTTAGTTACTCTTATTATAGCACTGAAGTAAGTCCAAATGCCTTAGCTTGACATTCAGGACTAGAAGGTAGGATTATTTTTTTCTCTTTAGTACCCTTTACATATACATTTTGCTATTCTCTAAAAGCAAATTGTCCATGTCACATTGGACTTAATGTCCCTTTCTCACACAACTAGGTTCTTTTACTGAAATTCTATTAATCTCCCATGCCACATCTCCATAAAGCTTTCTTTCATGCCATCTATAAACTATAACAGCAGTTAGGATTAGTCCTTAATGTACATCTCTACTAGACAATGAACTTTAGAGAACATAAGATTTTTTTTTCATTCCTGTATTCTCATAGAACTTAACACAGTGCTTTGCATATGAATGAAAAAATATTTAAGCTCTTATGCCGTGCCATGTACTGTGCTAAGTGTCAGGGTTCAAAAAGAAAAAGTGAGAAGAGCCTTGCTCTTCTGGAACTCATACTCTTAACTGGAGGAGACAATACAAAGAAAGTTCAGTTGAAGGCTCAGAAGTTCTACAGATATAGAAGAAAGCAAGCTGGCAAGGCCTCAAAATCCTTATGTTTAAGTCAGTAGGTTTGAGACTCAGAAACTTCAATGAAAACAATCAAGGGTAAGGGAGATTATATCACCGAACTCGACAGGCAAAACAAAACACAAAACAAATAAAAAAAAAAAAAAACCCAAAAACTTGGAGAAGCTATACTAAATAGCCTCCAGAGAGGGTGTTATCAAGAGATTTAAGATACAGTTAAGATTGTGAAAAACAGGAAGATGAAGCTAGAGGGGTCAAGGAAAAGGGATTCTGGTTGAATAAATGATCAAAGACAATTATATGGAGAATCCCAAGGGAAAACATTTAACTAGAATCTTAAATGAAAAATCAAGTCAGTTCTGAGGGAAAACGGGAAATCTACAGTGTTTAACACAAGGCACATGCACCTTACTCTAAATTTTCTTTTAAAAAACACTTTGATTGCTATGTTTCAATATAATTGTAATCCTATGTCTGGGCAAATCATTTAACTTTTCAGTGCCCCATAGCAATTAAGCAAGATTTTCAATTTCAGAGTAGGTACCCAATCAGCATGGGTATACCAATTTTCCCTACCAAAATGAATGGAATCATTTCATTCCCCACCTCACCAAATCAATCTCCTGAATAAACCTGTATTTGTAATTATCAGAGATAAAAAATGAATGAATGAGTTTTGGACTAAAAGCAATTACTTAGGAAACGGAATAAAAGACCAAGATAAAACGATAAACTAATACAACAGAGGCCTTATACAGGTAACCAAGAAAGATAAGATGAAGGAAGGAAAAGAAATGAGGAAGAATGAGAGGAAACTTGAGGATGGGCAGTAAAAATAATAAAACCATGAAAATAAAATGACATTTTATAGTAGAGTCAATAGGTGTTGGGAGTCATTTCCTGTTTTGACAAAGTACACATTCTTACCTCAAGTCTCTCTTCACCTACCTCAAACAAAATTTTGTATCTTAGATCTTTTCTCATTTCATTTCTGAAGTGTGGCTAATAAAACCAAGTCTTGTTTGCACTACTATAGTAAAAAACCTTTTTGCTAAGGTCTTCCTGTACAATTCAAGAAATACATCAACTACCAAAAGGAGAAGCAGGAAAAAAATGACATGGTGCTTATTATACATAACTTAGAACATAAATTCTACATAAATTAGAGCATAAGTAGGTGGGGCATTTGCCCAGGTTCTGTTGCCATCAACAGAGAGAGTTCCTAACACTCTAAGCAATAACAATGATGAAATTCCTAGAGAAGCTCCATGGCCAAGGAAGCTGAAAATAAAGAGGAAAAAACAATAAAGCCCATTTTGCAGGAGCTAGGTTCTTTTTAGCTCTTAATTCATAATCTAAACACTACCACTTGGAATTGTTAAAACACTTGCTAGATGGAGAAAACTAAAGCAAGGAAGAAGTAAGCTGTCTTAAATTTCATTTAAAGGTAAAAATGAAAAATTCAGCTCTTCACAGTGATGCAATTTTAGGCTATCTGAAAGAGAGGCACTGAGACTCCACAGTAAAAGTGTTATCAGACAAAGAGTCTGTAGAGCACTGGCCTTCCTTTGTCGAATCAAACTAAAAAGAATACACCAAAAGCCAAATTCTCTTTTGGCCCCTGCCCACTCACCCAATTGCTACAAAAAGCACCATGATTCTGCCCATCATTGTGGTTCAGACTATTCTTAAAGTGACAAGGGTTAGCACTTGGTTCCATCAACTCAGACCTTACTCTCAAACATTTTGCTCGTACATGTCATTTTTCATTTGGTTTGCTATTATCTCTTGGTAGTATCCACATCTTCCTATCTTATCAGTCCTTCTCTCTATTACCATCTAAAATTCAGATGTCAAAATGATCTGCACTGTGAACCTAGAAATTATTTGAAATGGGCTTGGTTGTGTGGATTGTGAAAGGACTCTCATTGTTTTGTATTTGGCCCTGGTACATCAACCAACCATTTTCTCTTCTTCAGAATTCTGAATTGGACTCCTAGTAAAGATTCAAGTCTTTATTCTGAATGGTTCAGAAGTATCATTTTTTTTCAAAGAACTGCTATAAGGCAAGGTTTCAAGGTTTAAGCAAGTTGTGGGGGCAGCTAGGTGGCGCAGTGGATAGAGCACCAGCCCTGAAGTCAGGAGGACCTGGGTTCAAATCTGGTCTCAGACACTTAACATTCCCTAGCTGTGTGACCCTGGGCAAGTCACTTAACCTCAATTGCCTCAGCAAAAAGCAAAAATAAAATAATAATAATAATAATAAGTTAAGCAAGTTGTGACTTCATGTCTTCTTGGGGGAGTGGGATATGGAGGAGACAAGTGCAGCCAGACAGCTAACTATCAAACATCTTTATTTCTTCAACTTAAGTGAAACAAAAACTAGTTACTTTAAAAAAAAAAAACTTCATTTCAGGTACTTATTGTAGGTTTCATTATTATACAATCCTTTTCAGATTGACACAAAAGAAGTCTAATAAATTTTCTTGGCAATAAAGACAGCCTACTAGTAAGGTGAGGGCCTCATTTTAGGAGATACAAATGCATGTTCATTGCTGGGATTTTGAATACTTTTCTGAAAACACTACGTCAATTAGTATAATCTATGACAAATGTATCATGGGCTGACACAGGAAGAAGTGAGGTCAATGCTGAGGAACCTTTGGCTATGGTGATTGTTCCCAGAAAATAAGAACATCTGAGAAATATCCTCTTAAAGGTATGTCAGGTTGGTTTAGTAAAACTCTTGTAGAAGTAACCAAGAAACCATTTTTAATCTTCCACCTTAAAGATTTTCAATTTGCTTTAAACCAAAAGAAATTAGATTACATTGCAGGATAACTTTAATGGACAAAAATTTCCTTTGTATAAAAACCAATTAAGTTTTATCAAGTGCTTAAAAAAAATAAAAATCCAAACCCATACAAGAATCTTTTAAAATTGTCTTCTTCAGCTGTAACTCAATCAGTAAAAGGAATTTTAGCAATCTACATATAAAACAAGAAAGGTATACCCACAGTCACAGACACAATCACTTTTTTAAGTAGAACAAAAACATATGGGAGGGGTATGAATACAAATATGATCATAGAATTCTAGATTTGAGAGCTAAAAAGGACCTTCAAGATCACTTTATTCACATTATTTGCTTTATAGATAAGAAAAGAGAGGTCCAAAAGGATTAAGTTGCCTAGGATCACAGAGTCAATTAATGCAAAGTTAAGAATTAGAAGCCAAGTCTTGACTCCTGATCTAGGGTTCCTTCTACTCATGAGAAAGACTCTCTTAAAAAGTACCCAGTTAAAGAATACTAAAAACAAAAGTGCCTCTTACATTAGGAATGAGAGCACAGGACAAAAAAGAGAAAAAGATCTTATATATAAAAAGGTCTGAAAACTTCACTGGGAAAAATTAACTTTAGGAAGAACAGTCAGTGCTCAAATCCTGCCAACTTTACTGTGTAATAGTGCCCCTTCCCCACAAAAACAACAAATCCACCCCCCCAAACCAAAACAAAACCAAAAACCCCAAACGAGAGTGAGCACTTATATTTCATTTTTCATATCTCTGATCCTACTAGGTGGGTCACTTTTGGCAGCTGTTTACTTGGTCCTCCCTGTAAACTCACATTTCCCCACAGAAATGCAGGATCACCATGTGGTGTCAAGAGGGTAATGGCAGGATATAAATTTTTTCCCCACCATTCTTCTTTCCAGAAATAAGTACACTGCTGTGAAAGCAGAGACTGCAAGTATGTCAAGGGGGAGGTGGTTGCTGGATAGTCTAGAGAATATAGAGATTCATTTTTATTTATATATTAGAAAAAAAATTACATTGTTCCAGATTATCATAAAATTTAGCATCTTTCAATTAAACATCACACAATTCCCATCATCATTATGCCCTACATAAAATCTAAATGATGTGACAAGTTTCTATTAATATTCAATAACACAGTCCAGAAATTATAACTATCAAACAGCTGCAGAACTGCATGCCAGGCAGGAGTTTTTGTGTGGCAAGAGGGTTGGGACAAGGAATGGAGGGCTGGGATTTACACCTCCGGAGTGTAGCACCACCCCACCTCCCACTCTCCATCAGTCAGGCTCCTGCAGACCTCCAACTCTCTATCCATGTTCCTCTTCAAGAGGGGGAGTGTGTCCAAGGGGAGAAGGAAGCAGCAGCTACCCAGCATGGGATGTTCCCCTTCTATTTCAATATGATATGGTAGCTATCATTGGTTTCCGCTGAAAAAGAAGCAGAAAGATCATTTGTCACATCCAAAACACAACAAGGATGGGAAGAAGTGTGATAGATTCTTACAAGAGAAAGATCAGGGGAAAAAAAAAAAAGGATTTCTTAGCTTTTACAACAGAACAATACATTTACAGTATAAAAGCAGTAACAAGTAACAAATTATTACTGGAGACAGGATGACTGCCACTAAGTGAATAGCTATGAGGTAGCTAATAAACAATAATGGCATAAGACAATTTATATTAAATAACAAACTCTTAGAGCTTGTTTCCTCACTAACATAACAAAACTATTACTACTTTCCATTTCTTCCTCTCAAAGAGACAATAAAGGAAAAAAGTCTTAAGTATTTTAACGAGTGGTAGAGTGGAAATATAGGGATCCTGATACAGTGGCTGGAGATGCTGAGTATTAGGAAGATCTGAGTGACACACTTCTGACACAGAGTGGTTATATCACTTAAAGCAAATCACTTAATTTCTTAGTGCTTCAGGCAACTTTTTAAGACTATAACTTGCAACACTTGCTAATCTATTTTGGTAGAGAGTTTCTTCATCAGAATACTACAGATGAAATTACAGATCAGACCAAATAAAAAAGAAAGTATTTTTATTGTTCTATTATTACCTTTCATTGTGTCCAGAACAAAACAAGCTTCCTCCTGAAAGTTTTGAATCATCTAAAAGAAGAAACAAAGCTTAGTGAAAAAAATGCTCCAAATAGAAAAGAAATGTAAATTAAAACAACTCTGCATACCATCTTACACCCATCAGTTTGGTTAATATAACAGAAAAGGAAAATGACAAATGCTGGAGGGGATATGGAAAAATTGGGACCCTTATGCACTGTTGATAGAATGGGAAATGGCCCAACCATTTTAATTAACAATTTGGAATTATATCCCAAGAGCTATACAAACTATGCCTACCTTTTTGACATAGCAACCCACTATTAAAGCTGTTATTCCAAAGAGATCAAAGAAAAGGGAAAAGGACTCATATGTACAAAAAATATTTATAGCACCCTTTTTTGTGTGTGGCAAAGAACTGGAAATTGAAGGGATTTCCTCTCAATTGGGAAATGGCTAAACAAGTTATGGTTTATGAATGGGACAGAATACTATTGTGCTAAAAGAAATGATGAAGGGGATGGTTTCAGAGAATCCTGAGAAGGCCTATTTGAACTGATGCAGAGAAGAGAGAAGAATCAGGAAAACACTGTATACAGTTAACAGTAATGAGAAAAGAATCAGGAAAACACTGTATACAGTAACAGTAATGTTGTAACAATGGATCAACAATGGATGAACTGTGAAAGACCTGGCAATTCTGATGAATACAATTTACCAAAATTCCAAAGAAATTGTGATGAAAAATGCTATCTATCTTTAGATACAGAACTGAAAAAGAACTCATAGTGCAGACTGAAGCATATTTCTCTCTCTCCTTTTTTGGGAACGATTAATGCAGAAATATGTCTGCCTGACTTCACATGTATACTGAGCATTGCATTTCATGCCTTTTCAGTGAATGGGGAGGGAGAGAATTTAGAAGTGAAAATAAAAGAAAATTTTAAAAAGACTAAAAAAGACTAAACTTCTAAAAGTTTAAACAAAGCACATAAGCTCAGTGACATTACTGAACAAACATTTATTAAACTTATAAAACAAACTACATTTGAAGCACTATGCTAAGCACTGTATCTATAAAAATAAGTAAGTTAAACATCCCTGCCTTCAAGGAACTTAGATTCTAATTGGGGAGAAAATATGTACACATGAATATATACATGTTATATACAAAATGAACACAAGATAGTTTGAGGAAGGGATGTGGACTGAAAATAATTTGTGGAAGGGACCAGTGCAGGCTTCATTAAGAAGGTGGCCCTTGAGCTAAGTCTTGAAGACAGAGTAAGACAGAGGGGTGATGAGGAAAGCATGTGCAGAGAAATCAATAGATGTGTGATGAAGCATGTGATGTGTGCCTAACACTGAGCAGACCACTATGGTCAAAAGAGTTAGAGAAAAGGAGTAAAAATGTAAGAAGATTAGAAAGACAGGAAGGAGGCTATATGAAGAACTTTAAATGTCAAACAAAGGAGTTTATCCTTGAAGCCATGGGAATCACTGCAATTTATTTAGGGTGGGTGACATGATCAGAACTATGGAGAGATTGGATAGGAATGGCAAGGACAGTATACCAAAAATAAGAGGCTGTTGCTGAAGTCCAAGTGAAAGATGATGAGGATCACAAATTAGGGTGGGATCTTGAGTGGAAAGGAACAGATATTTGTAGAGTTGTTGTGGAGAAATAACAAAATTTGGCAACTGATTGGATATGTGGGGTGAAAATTTAGAATGATACTGACATTGCAAACTTGGGCGACTGGAGGATGATGTCTTACTCTATCGCTTAACAATGATAGGTAAGTCTTAAAAAAGGATGGGTTTTTTTGTTTGTTTTGTTTTGTTTTGGGTTTTTTGGAGGGAGGAGGGGGAGGGGAAATAATGAATTCTCTGTTGGACATGAATTTGAGATGGCCAATGACTATTTGGTGCTATGGGATTGGAGCCGAGAAGACAACTAAATATATAGTGACCCAATAATTATTTATTAAGGTCTTACTATGTGCCAGACATTGTACTAGGGAGAGTCCAATAGTGGAGATAAGAAGCAAATAACTATGGACATACAAAACATATCATACAGAGTAGATGGAAAATAATCTTAGAGAAAAGTCAACAAAGGGTCCTGAGAGAGGTTTTCTGTACAATGTGCAATTATAAGTAATGTTGAAGGAAGAGAGGGATTTGGTTATCATTTGCACAGTTCGTCAGCTTTTATAACATTTCAGGTAAACTGAAAATGGTTAACCTCTTGAATTCCTCTGCCTTTGAGCACCCCTCCCCATTGGGATCTCGAATAGGAAGACTATCCTAATAAATTCATGTTCTTTAAATGGCTAGTCTTCAACAACCTTCAGAGTCATCTGCTCTTTTGCTCATGTATTTCAAGGGTGTTTGAAGAAGACATCTTAGTTGTAAGCAGAAAAAAGGAGTTTAGTAAAGAATAGTGTCTCATATATTTGATTAGAACTGTATTATATATACTACTTTCTGGAATGGTTAATTGCTTAATGATAGCACTCTACTCAGAATTTACCTCATCACTGATGAGCACATGGATTCCTGTTGGCCCCTGTTTGTAGATCTGATTGATCTGACAAGGGGAAATACTGAAAAGCTGAGCAATTTTCTCTGTCAGCTCAACAGTTGTCAATTCTTCCAGAAAGATGGCATGGTACACTGCAAAGTGAAGACAGAATCATGAGTCAGGGCCAGATTGTTTCCTAAGTAAGGACATTCCTGCATAGTTAATCAACCAATCAATAGTTAATCAAAAAGCATTTCCTGCTTTCCTAGAACATGCCAGATACTGAACTACTAGGAATATTACAAAGACAAAAATGACATAGCTCTTACTCTTCAGCAGCTTATATTCTAGAGAGGAAAACAACATGTACATATGTTGGTAAACATAAGGCAGATAGAAAATAGATAAAAGGTAATTTGGAGGAGGGAGTTCATGGACAACTGGGGGGAGGATGTTAGATAAATGCTTCATGTAGAAAGTAGCACTTGAACTGAGTCTTGAAGGAAATTAAAAATTCTAAAAGGAGGAGTATCTTCCAAGCATGAGGGACAAAAAATGAAAAAGCAGGGAGAAAGAACATGTAGTGCCATGTATGAAACCAAAGAATGTTTGAAAGGAAGTAGTCTAAGATTAGAAAAGAAGTTTGGAGTCAGCTTGTGAAAGGTTCAAAATGGTAAACAAGGGAATTTGTATTTGACCCTAGAAATATTGCTTAGTGGACCCCCATCATGTAAACTTGTGGATCTCCCTTTCACCTCTCTTCGAATCCATCTTGTTCTCTGCTGAATGACTTACCAAAGAAAGCACCATTTGAGTCTCCATTCTCCTGTTTTAGCTGCTGTGGGGGTGGTGGCTGCTGCTGGTGCTGCTGCTGCTGCTCTCTCAATTGCAAGGATTCCTGACAAACATAAATTGTCAGCCTGGGCCTCACCATCCTAGAGAGGAAACATCTTGTAAGGCAGGCACATTTTGAGATACACCAACTTTAAAGATAACAATCAATATTTTGTTACCAATAAGACCACTTTCAAAAGAAACTAAAATATAAACTCAAGTCAATATACTATACATTAAATTGCTTATAAACGAGGCCTTTTACCCTACTCCTTTCTTCTTAAAATATTACACAATTTCTATTAAAAGGAAACGATCTGTGATCTAGTACTTAGCACAGAACAATGACCTTAATAGATGTTTATTGACTGATTGATTTCAATGGCATAGGTTGCTTTGAGGTGAGAAAACTCCTTACCAATGCATGTTGGCACTTTCTTTAAAACTTACTCTTTTAGGGAGTTATTTGGAGCAGTGTAGTCAAACTCAACTAGAAATGAATCCGTGTGCTGTATAGTGGCTTAGAAAGGCACAGATAATCATTATCTATGCTACACTGTATGTTTATTTTATTTTTTTGGGGAGAGGGGGAAGGTTCTGAGGAAATTGGGATTTAGTGACTTGCCTGGGTCACACAGCTAGGAAGTGTTAAGTGTCTGAGACTGGATTTGAACTCAAATCCTCCTGACTCCAGGACCAGTGCTCTATCCACTGCACCATCTAGCTGCCCCTACTGTGTCTTTATTCATTGTATTAAATATTTCCCAATTGCATTACATTTGGGAACTGAAATCCAAATTTGACAATTCTGGTCTAGAGCCCTGGGGGAGGTGGAAGGGGAAGAGGGTTAAATGTCTTGCCTGGGGTGATAAAGCCAGTCTGTGTCAGAGAACTTGAACCCTGATCTTCATGGCTCTGGGACAAGTTTTCTATCTACTATAGCACACAGTCTCTCTTTAAGACAAGTCTTAAAATCTTACTTCTTCCATAAAGTCTTCCCAAAACTCAAAAACTCTAAAATGTGCCCACACTAGCCATGCAGCCAATACAAATACTTTGTTCCTAGGTTGCAGTCAATATTTTAAATTGTGTTGGCATATCCTGCATGTTTTTCTTATCAGTGCTGTCAGAGCAATAAGAAGGCAGGGGCTGGGATACATGATAGCTAATATATGATGAGTACTTTTAAATGGCCTCTGCTTCATTTCATTCATCCCTAAATTACAGTATAATTGCTCTTCCCCAGATAATAAAATATGTGGTAGGAAGGAGTCCTCTGGGTCATAATGAAGAAATTTTGACAGGGTAGCTAAATGTTCCACAAAATATTGTGGACTTCACCCCCAAACCAATGTGTGAAACCTAAATTCATCCTAAAACTAATTACATACCGCCCCTTTAAAGAATTAAAGAGTCGGATTCCATCAGCAGGACCACAAATTTGAATAACATCATCTCTGGTTAACTTCAATAAATCTGCACCTAATAAGCATAAAACAAATACATGGAGAATAAAGCAAGAGTCTTATACAAAACAACATGGGTTTTAAAGAAAATTTTAGAAAATAGTATAGAAATATACTAAAATAGAAACAGTGAGCTCCCCTGAAAAACTCCACCAAAAAGATCTAAGAAACACGCCAGACACAAATCTGATGGAGAAATGCAAGTCACAGTCAATCGATTTTCCTGCTCTTATCAGCACAGAAAGACAAAGCAATCTGCAGGCCAGAACTGAGTAAGAGGAACAGTGGGCACCAGGGTGAGAAGCAGTCCAAGATCCATTCTGGGGCTGAAGTCTGAAGAGTGAATAAGGCAAGAATCTTGGACCAAAGGGGAAGATGTAGCTCCATCTCCTTTTCAGCAGAGCTGCTCACATGTCTGACACTGGCCAAAGGGCAGTTATCAGCCATTGGTGGATCAGACTGCTTCAATAGTGCTATTGTTTAGCAGGTCTAAAGACTGTTTGAGATACCAGAATAACATTCATTGCCCCAAGAAAGCAGCAACTAGAACCAGTTCAGACCTTACCTCCAGTTCAGCCCTAACAAGTGCAAAGGCAAGAAACAAGCTGGAAGAATGAGCAAAAAAACAAAAAACAACAACAAAAAACCCAAAACCAAACCACACTATACTCTCTAACTTGATAATATCATTGTTAGGTGTGGGAGACAAAAGGAAAAGGACTCATCTGTACAAAAATACACCTAGCAACTTTTTATGGTGACAAAGAATTGGAAATTAAGGGGATGCCCATCAACTGGGGAATGAATGAACAAGATATAGCATATGAATGTAAAGGAATGACTGTGCTATAAGAACAAGATAGGATGGTTTCATTAAGATCTGGGAAGACATAATTTGATGCAGGACCAGGAGAACAACATAAATGATCAACTGTGAAACACTTATTTTCTTTGATTAATACAATGATCCATGAAAATTCCAAAGGACTCATGATGAAAAGTGCTATTCAGCTCCAGATAGAGAACTGATGAACTCAGAGTGAAAACAAGCATATTTTCTTCTTTTTGCTTCTTGCTCTTTTTTTCCTCTCCTGGAACATGGCTAATGCAGAAAATATATTTTGCATGACTTTATGTATAGTGAGTATGACATTTTTTACCTTACTAATGTGTGAAAGAGGGGACTGAGGGAGGGAAAAGAATTTGGAACTGAAAATAAAAATAAAGAAACAAAAAAATATTAGAAGAATAAAAAAACATAAGAAAAGCCTCAAAGGAAATTACACCTTGGGCACATTGTCTTTTTTCTTTTTTCTTTAATTAAAGCTTTTTTATTTTTCAAAACATGCATGGATAATTCTGCGACATTAACTCTTGCAAAACTTTGTGTTCCAATTCCTCCTCCCTTTCACCCATCCCCTCCCCTAGATGGCAAGTAGTCCAATATATGTTAAACATACATTTAATGTAATAATAATATAATGTATGTTATATATTATATACTAATGTAACATTACATATGATATATTAACATATATTGAATATGTTAAATCCAACATATGCATACATATTTATGCAATTATTTTGCTGCACAAGAAAAATCAAATCAGACCGGAAAAAAAAAAGAAAAGAAAATGCAAGTAAACAACAACAAAAAGGGTGAAAATGCTATGTTGTAAAACACACTCAGTTTTCACAGTCATCTCTCTGAGTACAAATGGCTCTCTTTATCACAAGATTATTGGAACTAGTCTGAATCATCTCACTGTAGAAGAGAGCCACATCCATGAGAATTGATCATAGTACAATCTTGCTGTTACCATATATAATGATTTCCTGTTTTGCTCATTTCATTTAGCATTATTTCATGTCTCTCCAGGCCTGAAATCATCCTGCTGATAATTTCTTATAGAACAATAATATTCCATAACATTCATATACCATAACTTATTTAGCTATTCTCCAACTGATGGGCTGCCACAAACATTTTTGCACATTTGAGTCCCTTTCCCTCCTTTAAGATCTCTTTGGGATATAAGCCCAGTAGAAACACTGCTGGATCAAAGGGTATGCACAGTTTGATAACTCTTTGGGCATAATTCCAAATTGCTCTCCAGAATGGCTGGATCCATTCACAGTTCCACCAACAATGTATTAGTGTTTGGGCACATTTTCAACTACAATTTCTTTTTTGTTTTGTTTTGTTTTGGTAAGGCAATTGGGGTTAAGTGACTTGCCCAGGGCCACAAAGCTAGGAAGTACTAAGTGTCTGAGGCCAAATTTGAACTCACATCTTCTTGACTTCAGGACTGGTGCTCTATCCACTGCATCACCTAGCTGCCCCTCAATTACAATTTCTGAAATCAATAAAAAGTGTTTAAAAAGAGTTAAACTATGCCCAAAGGGTTATCACATTGTGCATACCCTTTGATCCAGCAGTGTTTCTACTGGGCTTGTATCCTAAAGAGATCATAAAAGAAGGAAAGGGCCCCACATGTGCAAAAATGTTTGTGGCAGCCCTTTTTATTGTGGCAAGAAACTGGAAACTGAATGGATGCCCATCAACTGGAGAATGGCTGAATAAATTATGGTATATGAATGTTATGGAATATTATTGTTCTATAAGAAGTGATCAGCAAAATGACTTCAGAGAGGTCTGGAGAGACTTGCATGAATTGATGCTAAGTGAAATGAGCAGAACCAGGAGATCAATATATACAGCAGTAGCAAGATTTTACTATGATCCTCATGGACATGGCTCTCTTCAACAGTGAGATGATTCAGACCAGTTCTAATGATTTTGCGATGAAAAGAACCATTTGCACTCAGAAAGAGGGCTGTGGGAACTGAATGTGGTTTACAACATAGCAGTTTCATTCTTTTTGTTGTTGTTTGCTTGTATTTTGTTTTCTTTCTCATTTTTTCCCCTTCTGCATCTGATTTTTCTTGTGTAGCATATTTGTGAAAATATGTACAGAGGAACTGTACATGTTTAACATATATCAGCCAATGGGGCGGGGGGAAGATTAGAAAACAGGGTTTTGTAGGGGCGAATGTAAAAAACCATCCATGTATATATTTTGAAAATAAAAAGCTATAATTTTAAAAAAAGAAAAAGAGTTCAAAATGTTTTCATAAATAAAATGATGGCCCTAAAGGGAAAAAAGCTGAGGGAAAATAAAAGAGTCATGGAAGAAAAACTGTAAAGGGAATTATAGTATGGCATAAGCCTTGGTACAAGACTTTGCCTACATGATGTAGAAAAAGAGATTGAGGAGAGAAAATTTAAGCATCACTGGACTATTTAAAAGTTATGGCCCAGACATATTTTAAGAATTCTTAAAAGGAAACTGTCTAGGGTCAGCTAGGTGGTGTAGTGGATAGAGCACTAGTCCTGAAGTCAGGAGGACCCAAGTTCAAACCTGACTTCAGACACTTAACACTTCCTAGCTGTGTGACCCAGGCAAGTCACTTAACCCCAAGTGCCTCAGCCCCCCAAAAAAACAAACAAACAAACAAAAAAAACTGTCCAGAATCAGATTACAAAGCAGAACCAGAAAGAATCCACTAGTCACCTCCTGAAAGAAATCCCTAAAAGAAAACTCCTAGGATTATCATAGCCAAAATCCAGAGTTTCCAAATCAAAGAAAATATACTGTTATCAGTCAAAAAGAAGGAATCTAATTACCAAGGAGTCACAATTTTAGAGACTGATTCAATACTCAAATGGACCTATGATGCCACTAATTTTGGAATTCCTTCTAATAATGATGATCACAACTCTTTCATTCAAGAACATCTGTATTTTTTTTAGAAGTCTGCCAACATATTTTCCCTTTTTGGTCTTATTTTTCTTACATATTATGACAAATATGGAAATATACTTGTATAAGTATAACCTATATCAGATTGCATGCTGTCTTAGGGAAGGGAGAAAAAAAATTTAGAACATAAAACCTTACAAAAATAAATGATGAAAACTATCTCAAATGTGTATTTACATGTATATTTGGGTGTCTACCTGTCAAAACAAACCCAGTAACTATAGGAACACAATTACAAAACACTTTTCACACCAATAACATCAGATCTAAACAATTAGAAAAATATCTATTGCTCATAAGATAGGCAAGCTAATATAATAAAAATGGAAATTCTATTTAAATTGGTCTATTTGTTCAGTGCCATACCAATCAAACCGCCAAAAAATTATTTTATAGAGCTAGAAAAAAAATAAAATTTATCTAGAAGAACAAAAAGTAAGAATATCAAGGGAATCAATGAAAAAAAAATACAAAGAATGGGCGCCTAGCAGTACCAGATCTAAAACTATATTATAAAGCAGCAATCATCAAAATCATTTGATACTGGCTAAGAAATGTAGTAATGTATCAGTGAAATAGGTTAGATATACATGACACAATAATCAATGACTATAGTAATCTAGTATTTGATAAACCCCCAAACTTCAATTTCTAGGATAAGAACTCACTATTTCACAAAAATTGCTGGGAAAACTGGAAAATAATGTCAGAAACTTGGCTTAGACCTACACATATGTACACAATGGTACATAATTTGGGCACAAAGGGTGATATCATAAGCAAATTAGGAGAAGAAGGGATAATGTATGCATCAGATATGTGGAGAAGGGAGCAATTTATGACCAAAGAAAAATTAGGAATATTATAAAATGCAAAATGGACAACTCTGATTACATTAAATTAAAAAGTTTTTGCACACACACACACACACACACAAAGTTTTTGCACAAACAAAGCCAAGAGAAACAAGATTAAAAGGGAAGTACAAAGCTGGGGAAATATTTTTACAGCTAATGTTTCTGATAAAGGTCTTATTTCTTAAGTATATAAAGAACTGTCAAATTTATAACAATACAATTCATTCACCAATTGATAACTGGTCAAAGGATATGAACAATTTTCAGATGACAAAATTAAAGTCATCTACAGTCATATGAAAAAATGCTCTAAATCACTATTGATCAGACAAATGTAAATTAAAACAACTCTAAGATACTACCTCACACCTCAGATTGGCTAAGATGACAGGAAAAGATAATGGTAATACATAAATGATAATGCCTCATTAGAAGGAATGATCCAACCATTCTGGAGAGCAATTTGGACCTATGCCCAAAGGGCTATAAAACTGTGCATATCCTTTGACCCAGCAGTGCCATTA
Organism: Myrmecobius fasciatus; assembly: GCA_023553655.1. NCBI lineage: Eukaryota > Metazoa > Chordata > Mammalia > Dasyuromorphia > Myrmecobiidae > Myrmecobius > Myrmecobius fasciatus. Next base: position 189,964 of record JAJPUD010002730.1, on the reverse strand, counting down.
TTACGTCTATATCCCAAAGAAATCATAAAGGAGGGGAATGGCTAAATAAGCTGTGATATATGAAGACAACAATATTATTGTCCTATAAAAAATAATGAACAAGATGATTTTAGAAAGGTCTGGAAAGATTTACACGAACTGATACCAAGCGAAACAAGCAAAAGCAGGAATACACAGTACACACTAACAGCAAGATTGTACGATGATCAACTATGAAAAACTTGGTTCTTCTCAGTGGTTCAGTGATCCAAAGCAATCCCAATAAACTTTGGATAGAAAATGTCATCCACATCCAGAAAAAGAACTATGGAGACTGAATATAAATCAACACAAGCTATGTTCACTTTTTTTTTTTTTTTTGGTTTGGTTTTTTTTCCCTTTCTCTCCCATGGTTTTTTTCTTTTGTTCTGATTTTTCTCTCCCAACATGATTCATAAAGAAATGTGTATTAAAAAAAGTTAATGTACACGTATAACCAGGAAAAAAGCAATTAAATAAAAAGAAAATTATCTTTACATGCATTTAGAAAAATAAAGTATTGAGGGGAAAAAACCATAATAACCAGAAATCACCACCAAAAAAAACAAAAAAACAAAGAAACAAAAAAAAACCCAAACCAAAACAAACAAAAAAAAAAAAACCTTGCCACAGGAAGCCCACAAACTAGAGGCAAAGCCCTTGTTCAATGAAGGGATACAATGCTCCGGGAATTCAATTCACAGCCCTCTCCACATTGCAAGGGGACTCAGATTGTCTTCTCAACACCCCTGTATCATGTGATTAGTCTATCTTATTTTCTTTTCATGTAACTGTGTGATGACATTCTTTACCACTGTTTTGAGTTTTTCATTGGTTATATGCTACAGCTTATTCATGCTGACTATATGCCTTTCTAATAATATGTATAATAGTTATCTTTAATTCTATGGAAGCATTGCTGTTTTAATGGTTACTGAGATATAGGAATAGCTGTAAAATGCAAATTTTGAAAAGATGGACCTTAGGGGAGTGAGATGGAAGTCTAAGGAATGAAAAGGTCAGTAAAAGATTTTAAACTTCCCTAAATCAATCTATTCTTCTTTCCTCATCATTGTCAACTCTGGGCCTAGTGTCACTGTCCCTTTATAGTTCTAGATATACGTATTTGTGGACGAACTCTACAGAGTATATGTCTAAAAGAAAAGTTGAAATTTGTGAAACAGACATTCTTCATCCACTTAGACTGTTTATGTACAGGCTGAACACTTTTGACTACAGCACTTGTACAGGACTTCTCTTTCAGAAGGTTCTTCAATGTCTTGAGACTTGATGTAATCAATACAATATCATCTACACACAGCAGTATCTAGAAGACCTCACCATTCATAGAGAATCCCTCCTGGACCTGGATTCTGTGCTGTATCTCTTAATGGCAAATACTGTTGGTGAATATACATCTTCCTGTTTTATGCTTAAGTGAGTTGTCCAGGGTCACCCAGCCAGGAAGTGTTAAGTGTCTGAGACCAGATTTGAACTCAGGCCCTCCTGACTTCAGGGCCGGTGCTCTATCCACTGCACCACCTAGCTGCCCCACGCTTGATATTTTTTAATCAGAGGTTCATTGAACAGGGTTTTATTTTACCAAACTTAAAAGTTTTTTCAAAATCAACAAATGATAAGCACAATGGGATTATATATTTATTACATCTTTTAGCTAACTCCTGAGATCTATGGTTCACTGTTATATATGGCTTGGAAAAGCCTTATTGTTCCCTATTAATACTATCATTGAAGATGTCCTCAACTGATGTAGATGATTGTCACAGACTTCATATAGATAGGAGAGCACATAGAAATCATTTGAGTTATTGGTCTTCTCTTGGTCATTTTTATTTGGTAATAAGATCCCAGATTTTTTTCCATCCTTTGATATCTTCATTTCCTTCAGATACTTTCCAGTCTCTCAGTGCCCTCATAGTTATATCTTTACCAGCACAGATCTCCTTTGTATTTACTTTGTTCTTCTTAATGCCATTTCTACCTCCAATAGAAAAGCCTGAAGGATTTTGATTTTAGGATCCAAATGCGGAAATTCCACTCTCCCTAACAGAAAAAAACTTGTGAGTTTTTGTAAATCTTTTCTATTACCCTTTGGTTTGTAATCCTTTTTTTCATTTTTATCCTTGAATGTTCTTGGGTTGAATTTGCTAAATTGTATATCTTGGTATTCTTAAAGCATTCTTTAAACTGATTTTATCCTCTATTACTTCTCTCTGCTTTATGAAATTATACTCCTCATAATTATCCAACATCCTTTTCCAGGAGATTTTACAAAGTTTATAGGCAGCCCAGAGTTGCCTTGGATAGCCATCTCTCCCTGGCAAATAAATTAAAAGCTTGCTGTCAAAGGTACTTTCTGGATTTTTTTGAAAGCCTTGTTATGGCAATTAAATTAGTTTAACTTTTGGATAAAATTATTGTAATTTTAAAAATTGTAATTGGGGTCAATGTCATTCTTATTTGTCTATTTATTTATTTTCATTAAGTGTGACTATAAAAAGATAAGCACATTGTTGTTGGATCTGTAATGAATCCAATTATTCCAAGATGTAATTTGGGATTATAAAAAAAAAAATTACTAAAACGTCCTTATCTACTAACTCAGAAATTTCAATGCAAGATATATACTCTAAAAACTTAAAAGAGAGAAAGAAATGTCCAATATGTAAAAAAAAATTCCTAATGGCACTTTTTGTAGTAACAAAGAACTGGAAACAAAATGATATCTATCAATCAAGGAATTTCTAAGTAAATTGTAAAATATGAATGTGATGAAATATTACTGTATTACATGGAAAAATTAATACAAAGTAGCATGGAGAGTTTCACACAAAATTATGTAGAACAAAATAAGCAAAAACAGGAAAACAATCCATACAATAATGTAAACTGAAAGAAAAATAACAAGAAATTGAAACTGCATGTCACTTTAATGACTAATCTTGATACTGAAGAAAAGACATGAGACTACATCTTCCCACTTTACTTCTTTACAGAGAAGGGAAAATATGGAAACAGAATACTGCCTATCCCGTTAGACTTGATGTTTTATCAGTTTTCAGAAATGATTTTTTCCCTTCTTTTTTTATTCTTTGGTATAAACAATAATTCTGAGTAATGAGAAAATGAAGATATAAAAACAAAAGATAAAGAACGTTTAAAAAGAGAAAAGGTCTGATAGCTTCATAAAAGAAGAAAAAGTGGTTCAGAGCATGAATGCCTTTCATGAGAACTACGAAAGCATCAGTTTTCCAGTACAAGGAAAGACAGATAATCCTAACCTGAGAAATTTGTGAAAAGCCTCGAGAAGGTGGAGAATCGATTGCGATGTAACCACTGTTGAGCTTCCTGAGGGGTTGTTGTTGGAAGAAGGTTCTGAAACCAGGAGGAAAAAAGAGTAACTTTGTAACTTCAGGAAAGTAATCTACTGCAGACACAACATACATATTAGATTCATTAACAATGCTAACTTGGGTTCAAGCTGTTTACAAATCGCCTGTACCCCAAAAATTATTCTCTTATTTATTGAATACCAGAATTCTTAAAGTACTTCTAAACATGGCAAAAAGCTAGCATTCTATGTATGACTTACATCTGCAACTGGAGGAGGTGGTTCTGGCTGGTGGTTTGGTGAACCATTCCTAAAGAGACATTTAAAATAAAAGAATAATAAGCCCATAACAGCCTGAGGAAGAAAATGAGAGTCTGAATGCTTGTCATCTCTTTTTCCTATCTCTAAATAAAAGATCTTAATATCAAACGCACTGATAGATATATGAAGTGTTTTAAAGATCTTGGTGCAGTTTTCAGCTATAGATTTTAGTTTAGTTTTATTAAAGCTTCAAACTTCTCTAAGATGTTTGGAATACTCTATATTTAAAATGAGAGGGGCAGTGTAACAAGAACAGTCCTCAAAGCCAGCAAGACCTGGGTTTGAATCTAGCTTCTATTATATAAGTGACCATATTGTCTCTGACAAAGTCACAGAACATCTGTGCTCTAAGAAATTCTGTAGCATGTCAAGTTATAGAGAAGGTCCTGACCAGCACTGGTAAGAGTGTCCTTACCCGGAAGTTCCCTAGACCAATGAAATAAGCCCAGCCTCTTCTTTTCTATCTCTAGAATCAGTATTCTCTATTCTGTGATCTAGGTACCATCAAGAATTTTTGGTGCCTTTATTCTCCCCCACCACCTTCTTGATACTCTGGTGCTCTCATTTATCTCCAGAGCCTTATAGCAATTTATTTTTGAAAGACTCAAAACAACAGAGCGAAGGAGGAAAGGAAAGAATAAGAGAAAAAAAAATGACAAGAGAGCAAAATAAAATTAAGATTTTTAGAATCCTTATATAGAGTAAATAATCCATTTAATTATAAATAAACCATAATGTCAGGAAAATGTTTGCATCCACAAATTGTTGATTGAACTTTCATCAGATAATGTAACCTAAATGTGATTTCCCAACCTTAACTATCAGAAAACCCAGAGTCAAATTTAATGGCCATGTTAGCAACTGCCTCAGATTGCTGGCAATGTCTACTCACTCTATTTTTATTTGGCCTCTGTTTTGTTTTTATCTTTAATTGTTCTATTTTTGCACTATGCTTAGTCTTATAAACTTCTTCAAAGGTGAAATAAGTCTAAATAAATGAAATCAAACATTATGTAAATAGACCACTCCCACTATTTCAAACCTGAATGAAACCCTTAGGAAAAGCCTAGTAGAGTCCAGAGTTTTAAATGCTAAGAACTCTTTCCAGACAGTTCTCTCACATTGGGACTTCCCTCTTATGTCCTGACTTGGTTTTTCCTCTCAGTGATGTTCATTCTAGCCAAGAAACACTTCCCTCTTTGAGTCTCAAGTTTCCTTACATATAAAATGAAGGGGTTGGTCTAAATGACTTTTAAAGTCCCTTCCAGCTCTAAATCAATGACCCTATGATCTGTAACTAATTTCTGGCTTCTTACCAACTTTCACTTACTTCTGAAAATAAGAAAGAGGAGTTAAAAGAAATAACAACAGTTTGCATTTTAAATTAAAAGCATTTGACAAAGTGCTTCCACATCCATTATCTAATAAGAGACTCATAACGATCTTTTGTGGTGAATAAGGTAAGTATTTTTTAACCCCCATTTTATAAATGAGAAAATAGGCTCAGAATTAGCAAATAAAGTCAATTCTTTCCAGGATATTATATCAACCATAACCTTCCTCTCTAAGATATCAACATTCAAATACTAGCTGACAATTATCTATAAAATGTTAAAAAATAGCACAAAGGATATATGAAGAACTTTCCTATGATACATATAATAAACAATTAAAAGATGATAGGAGACTTGCATCAATCTATCTGCATAGAGTATTCAGTACCCCTAAACTGACCACAAATGCTATTTTCATGAGTAAAAAGATTGCAAAAGCTATAGAAACTCTCAAATCTCTGTTGATGCTAATCCAACAATGATTAACAAATCATTGCTGCCAAAACATGGACCAGAGATAGTATAATAAATACAGAGGGGGAAAATGTGGGACATAGAATCAGGAGACATGGCTTTGAGGCCCAATCCAATACTTACTAGACCTTGGACAAGTCCTTTCTCCTACAATTTCCTTTTCTTCAAGAAAGGACAAAAATACTTACATTACCTTTCTTAGGGATGTTATAAACAAAGTGTCTTGTAAACAATAAAATATTATAGAAATTATTGATCTAGAAACGAATACCTCACTTCTGGAAAGATCATGAAAGGACACACTGGAGTTTAAATCAAACAAATTCTATTACTTGGACTTACCCTTCTCCAAGTGAAAAACTGCTATGGGAACTGTTAAAGCCAGGTGATGGGGAATTATTGACATATGTGATCTCAGGCCAGGGAGAACACTAAAAACAAAGCACAAGTTAAACATGAAGTAGACTCAGTAGACTTACTCTTTAATGTTCTTAAAAACTGTGTTACTTGAACTGCAAGATGATATTTCCAGAGAAACACAAGAATCACATTTTGGTTCTGAAGTCCTGACCTCACAAATTTATTCTATTTTCAGAGGTCTATATATTTCTCCCAGGACCAATACCCATACCAGGCAAGGCAAATACAAGAATCTCATATCACTTTATAAATGTTTGGGGGAAAATAAATGCATTAATGAGCAAATGTTCTACCCTAAATTCTCTCTATACTATTAAAATGGTCTTTCCTTAAAAAGAACATTCTACTCTTCAGGATCAAAAAACTGAACAAAAGAAATAAATAATTGCCCAGCAGGTCTGTTAGTTTTAATTGGGCAATAGGAAAGTTAATTCCCAGAGGGGAAGGCAAATCACTCAGAAAAAAAACCTAAAATGAACCCTGAAGATCATTTTACCTCTGTGAGTATAGTTGTCTCATAGGAAGGTTGGTATTTTTCCTTTTCATGAGGGGTTCGCTTCTCCATTTTCTCCCTGTCTGTTTTTTGCTTTCGGTCTGCTCCTTTGGGCTAGAATTAGAAAGATTTTGGTTGAAATATGCATTCTAGTAGAGACAGATGGACTATATAATATAGTTGGCAATTGTTTGGCAAAACTATGCAAGCTTCCTTCAATCCCTAAGAGCTCAAAGAATCATAGAATTTGAGAGTTGGAAGGAAACTAAGCAGCCATCTAGTTTAATCTACGTATTTGAAAAGAACTCCTATTATAAGAAGAACCATTCACCCTCAGCTTGAAGACCTTCAAGAAAGAATATAGGTCATTACCTCTAGAGGAAGTATTTTCTACTTTTGGTAATTTTTAAGTATTTTAAGTTAAGAGAAGGGTTAATTTGGGTTTTTCCCTTAACATCAAGCCTAAAATACCTCCTTGCAACTTCCACCCCTTGTTTCTGGCTAACAAGTCAAATTCCTTCTTCATAGCACATCCCTTTAAATATATGAAGCTGAAGCTGGTTATCATATCTCCTTAATACTTCTCTTCCCCAGGCTAAATCATCACCAAGTCCTTTCAATTGATCTCTGTGTGGTATGAATTCAAGGCCCTTTTCTATCTTAGTTGTTTTTCTCTAGATATTCTCCAGCTCAACTTAAACTGTGCTGCCCAGAACTGAATATGATACTCAAGAGGACCGATGCAGACAAAACACTAGGCAAATATCATCTTATTCTTGAAAGTTATGTCTTTCTTTAGGTAGAAAAAAAATGACTAACTTTTTTGGCTGCTACACCACCACACTTGATCAAAATTTAGCAGAATTTGTAGTCCACTGAAAACCCTTAGATCATTTTCAGATAAACTGCTGACCAACCATACCTTGTCCATCTATCATGTATTTGTGGAGCTGATTTTTTCGCCTACTAAGTTTAAGATTTTACATTTATTGTTACTGAGTTTCCCCTTATACTGAGCCTACCCTAGCTCAGTGATATCAAACTCATATTGACTAAATTTGAAAATGTAATGTCACCTATATTTTGTTGTATTTTTATTTTATTAGATATTTCCCAATTATATTAAAATCTGATTCTGATCATACTTGAGAGTTGTGCAGGCTGTATATGGCCAGTAAACCACATGTGATATCTCTGTTCTAATCTTTTTTTGATCTTGTCATCAATGTTAGCTGTTCCACCAATTTCACATGCATGTAATTTGCTTATTACTGACAATAATTCAGCAATACAGCTATCAATTCTTTCAGTATTGGAAGATATTGTTCATCGGGGCTAGGTAACTTGAATTCATCCAGCTCAGAAGAAAAATTTTGTTTCTGTATTCACATGAGAAACCCAAAACTGAATAGTAGTCACAATTAAGTCAGCATATTTCCAGGTTAGGCCACATTTTTACAACACTGTATTTGAAATGACAATTTAGATTTCTGATTTGTTGATAACTATTGAAGAAGACTGAGAAAAAGACAGAGACTCAGCAAAACAGTTAGCAGTACCTTGAAAACTTTGATCTGACAGCTGGCTGAATGCAAATGTTCAGTATACTCTCCATTCTCATTCTCCTTGAAAGTGTCAATTTGAACTCGGAATGGCACACCCTTTTCTCCACCATGTTTTCTCATAGTGAACTCTGTACTGATACAATGTACCTGGGGAAAAAAACCAACAACAAACCCAACAATAATAAAAATAATGTTCTTTTTTTGCCTCTTTCTGCCACTGAGATATTTTCAGTCTAATGAAGGAGATAGCTGAAAAGTAATCTGGGTTAGAGAAATGATATTTATGAAAATTCCAGGGGGTAGATGGTTGGGAACAAAGTAAGTGCAGAGGTGGTTAGCAATTTTGATTAGCTAGAAAAATCTGAGGAGCCAATTCATTCATGAAAGTAATTAAGAAACATAGACTCTGCAGAGGGTAGGACAAGACCAGAACTATCAGCAAGTGTTTGTTTCATTTGCTTTACCTTCACATCTACACCAATACAGCTGCTCACAGTACTGAGATCATGTACTGTCCCCAACTACAATCATTCTGGGGAAATGGAGGACTATCAGGATTTACCAGTATGATGTGCTATGCCTTCCAGATACCTAGGCATATGCAATTAATGCATCCTAAGGATTCTTAGACCTTGTCAATTTGTAATACCATCAAACTCTTAAGATCAAACCCACGTCATGCAAATGAGTTCTCTTACATGTTTTGGCTATCTCAATTACAGCATAAACTCCTTGAGAGAAGAAACTGTCTCATTTTTTCTAGCAAGTACTATATTAATAGTACTTAGCATGTAGTAAGTGCTCAGTGAATGCTTTTTCATTCATTATTTGAAGGGGTTCTAAAGCAAATGCTGAGAAGTTGGTATTTGCATTAGTTATATCTTTATCATGTTATATTTCTTATTCAGCAAAACAATCAACTTGGGGTGTTCTTTATTATTGGACACCACATTTCTTTACCTGAATAAATACGGATGTCCTCTTTGCAGGGTCCCAGAGGAACTCCACAGTATTCAGTTGTGTTGGATTTGCCCTAGGATCAATTATACCTACAGACATTGGAATATCTGAAAGATAAAATACTAGTTATCAAGCAACTTAATACCACTAGGCTTAAATGGAAAAACAAAACAAAAAACCCACTGATTTTCATGTTCCTGTCCAGAATTAGAATGAACCTGGCTGAATCTTAAACTTTTTTTTTGTTAAAGGGAGTGATTATTTTAATAAAATTTACAGTACTAGAAAAACAATTTATTCACATAATCACTTTAACCATTATATTTTAATTTACCAAAATGCCACTCAGATGACCAGTTACATCTTAATTTTAATTTTGACCCAACTAAAAATGATCTACAACGACAATGTATCTAAGCACAGAATCAATCATGTTATTTTAAAGGCCTAAAGGAGGGTCACTAAGAAAAAAAAAGTCAAAAACTATTATAAATAGAAAAACATTCATTGAATAAAACACAATACATAGTTTCAATGCCACCGGAAAGAGTTCATCTAGGACTGTATGACAGGTGCTACAAAAAAAGGGAAAGCAACAAAGTATTACATTGTAGGCTTAAGTAAAGCTCTAGATTTTACCCCTCATAATGTTTTAATTATCAGGAAGATATGGATTCAACTTTCTTATTTAACAATATAGCCTCACATTATTATCCCTGGCAGAGCAACACTACATTATAAAGCCAGGGATAATAACTGAATGTGTTTCGGAAGTATTTCACTGTAAATAACTGTGTTAAACTGACCCTAAGGGAAATGATACTTAAGCATATCATGTCATCCATGTGAGAATTACTGTTCTCATTTAAACATAATAGCTTTCAGTTCAGAAGTTAGCATCTTCCTCTCCCTCTTACTGCCCCCCCATTCATAAAGGTATAAATTCATTCTATTGATCAAAGATAGAAATGTATTAAAAGTCTTATGACTATATATGTAATTGTATAACTATATAAATAGCTTAATTAAAAAGTGTGTTAGGAAAAAATTCCTATTCCACACTTCTGTTTCATTTGTGCTTTGTATTAATTTTTAAATATAAAATTAACACTAATCAATAGAAACAAGTGTCTACTTCCAAATTCATCTGAATCAAACTCTGCCCAAATATAACTGTCAATATGTACCCTGTTCAGGTTCTGATGACTATGTTTTGTCTATATTCTTTTGTATTTTTATAGCACTAGGTTTTTAAATTACATCCTAAAAGTGACTGGAACTAATCAAGTTTACTTCTGAGAAAAATGTTTTCAGGTGAGCTCTGAAAAGATACTTTGGAAATCTAGGCAGATCTCAACCTGAAGGTCAATCAGGCAGAGCACTGGGACAGTTTAGGAAGGACAATGACTTTAGCTAGGATACAGAGATCAGATAGTTTCAAAATATTAAACACAACTCATTTAGCATTTATTAAGTACCTAATATATCAGACACTGTAAGAGGTGCTAGGAAAAGAAAGCCAAAAAAAAAAAAAAAAGAAACAGTGAGGACTTTAAAGGATTTTACATTCTTCTGAAGGAAGCAACAAGAACAAATAAGTTCTTACACTAATTTTTGGCAATGGAAGAACAGCATGGAATCAAAGGCAAAAGCTTCCTTGAATCAGACCTAAGATGAACTCAGAATTCTGGGTAATCTAAAGGTCAGCTATAGGATCCAGGCTGGATTCTTCCCATATGGTACCTAGTAGCAGCAGCATCTCAACTGCTGGAGGAGTGCTCCTAGAAAGACAGTGAGTTTAGAAAAATATAAAGGAGACTGGCAAAAATGATGAGTTGAGAGATGCAATACAGCCTAGCACTTTCCCACCAAACTATTCTAGCAAAGGCCAAGAAAGAACAGCAAACTGGGTAGTAATCAAAAAATCCAGAGAGAAATCAATCAATCATTTTTCTGGTCTGTTTCAGCAAAAGGGGACAGTCAAAAGTATGCTGGCACTGGGGAGAAGCCAAGAAAACCTATGCAAAACTTTCCAGCACAAGAAATTAATTCCAGCTGTGCACTAGGTCAAAGAGTGTGGTCACAGACTCATATGGACATGACCTAAAACTATATATCTTGCAAGGAGTAGTATAGGAGCCAGCCTGTAGCTGTATAGCTCTGATTCAAAAGCGGGGCTGAAGATCCAGCACTAGTAAACTCAGTACAGATAAAATCTGACTGAGACTGTGTACTGTACAGGGAATAAGAAAAGAAACAAGAAGTTCTGGGGCTCTGACCTAGGATGGAGACATAATCTACCATAATCTAGGTCTATAGTTAAACATTCTGTTTCTCTCTAGAGAGCTAGAATTAAACCTTCTAGTTAGCTGATAAGGAAAAGGGCTGCCAGTAGTCTCCTGGAGCTCTAATTATGGGCAAATCAGCAGCTACATTGCCCAGCCTAAAACCAGGTTCTGAAACTTGTTAAACTAAGACTGGAAAATAGCCTCAGAGCACTAAGAATATGCTAAAAGTTTGTAAGTTCCCAGGCTGAGCTATTCCTAAAATCCTTGGGAAAAACAGCACTTAATGCCCAGGAAAAAATAGGAGGAACCCAGAGAAGAAAGACCAGGACCACATCAGGCATAACATCCACTTCAGGACTGTGCAGAATCTGGATCTAACACAAAGTGCTAATTTGGGTAGTAAAACTATAAAGAATGAAAAACAAAAAAGGTGGGCCAAAATAAAGAACTGATAGGAAGTCAGAGCTGCCTAAGACAAAAATACAGAAAAAAAGAATAACTTTACAACATTTGTAAGCAAAGATGAAAATAAAAACATTTTGATCACAAGATCAACTAGAGTGAAGAAATGAAGCAAGAGTTTTAAATAAAGCAAGATCTCATAAATGAGATCTCTTGAGTAAAGAATTTGAAAATAAATGAAAGCACCTAAGGAAAGATGTAAAGAGAAACAACTTAGTAGAAAAGGAACAAAATCTTACCCAAATTAAAAATAAAATTAGTTGGACCAATGAAAAATTAATGACTCCATGAAACAAGAAGTATTAAAGCAAGATTAAAAGACTGAAAAAAAAATAAAGAAAACATGAAAAATAAATGATCTGGAAATAGATCAAGGAGAAAAAAAAATCAATCTATATTAACACCCCCCCACACACACACATACAGGTCTGGATGCCATATTTCAAGAAATCATGAATGAAAACTTCTCACACCTGTTAAGAGCAGACAACATCCAAATAGAAAGAATCCACCAGTCGACTCCTAAAAGAAACCCCAAAATGAAAATGCCCACGAATGTCATAATCAGAACACAAAACTTCCAGATCAAAGAAAAAATACTACCAGCAGCCAGAACAAAAGAGTTTGAGTACTGAGAAATCATTTTCAGGATTATACAAAATATGATACCAATATAAGAGCAAGGAGAGTTGACAGCATACAAGGAAAGCTTGGAATATGATATTTCAAAAAGCCAAAGATATAGGCTTATAACCAAGAATAACTTACCCAGGAAAATGGATAATCTCACAGGGGAAAAAATGATTCTTTAATGAAACAGAAAATGTTATGAAACATTCTTGCTGAAAAGAAACTTTGAAATGCAAAAATAGGAATCCAGAGAAACATGAAAAGATGAATACAGCTGAGCAAATGTAAGGAACACAAGAACATACTAATTTTTAAGGAAGCAAAATGTTCCTTTGCAACTCTAATCTCCAGGGTCATAGAAAGAGTGAAGTCAAAGGATCTAAGAGTGGTTTTGCTATGTTTTGATGACGTTACAAAAAAAAGAAATACCTTAGAAAAGAAACTGGGATGAAGAGAATAGAAACTTAATATCCTATTATTTGGGTACAAAAAATAAAAAGCAGCTAAGTGGACGATAACAGGCCTGAAATCAGGAAGATTCTTCTTTATGAATTCAAATCTAGCCTTAAGACACTTACTTGCTGTGTGACCCTGGGCAAATCACTTGCATCTGTTTGCTTCAGTTTCCTCATTTGTAAAATGAACTAGAGAAAGAAATGGCAAACCATGACAGTATCTTTGCTTAAGAAAATCTCATTCTAGAAACTAATTTGGAACTAAACCCGAAAATTATTCAATTGTGAATGTCCTTTGATAGTGATACCATTACTAGGTCTATAACCCCAAAACTTCAAAGGTCATGAAGAGTTGAACAGGATTGAAATAATTAAACAACAATATAAGTAAAAGATTATATAGTCAATTTGGTCAAAAAAGGGTAGAATACAGTTTGGCATAAAAATACATTGGATTCAACAGGAAATAGAGAGAAGGGAGGGACATTGGGAGAATATGCCATGAAGGCAGTTCAAAAGAAGCTGTGACTGATGTCTGACTAAAGAGGGAATGAGAAGGGACAAGGAGTAGCCTGATTCAAACACAGATCAAGCTAAAGTTATGCATATTTCTCACTAATTTCTCTCTCTCCTTTTTTAATATAAGATGGAGACAAAGGGAGGAAAAAAATAGGTAATTTTTGCATAAATAAAACCAAAGCAGTTAAAATGAGAAGGGAAATAGGTAACAGGGAGAAAAATCTTTGCAGAAAGTTTCCCTAAAAACAAGTCTCATTTCCAAAATATTTAAAAAACTAATTCAAATTTTATAGTATCATTTCCTAATTAATAATGTTCAAAGAATATGAACAGTTTTCAAAAAAAGAAAATTAAATAATAGAAATAGAAATGCAAATTAAATAAGAGAAAGGCAAAGTAACTCAGAGTTTCCACATCATACCTGTAAGATCAACAAAGTGAATGAAAAACAAAAATAACATGTTTGGGGAGTTGGAGGGGAAAAAAGATACTACTATCAAAATTCTAAACAGGGCTAGTCACTTTGGAAACCAATTTGGAACTAAACCCCCAAATTACTCAATTGTAAATGACCTTGATAGTGATATATCACTACTAGGTTTATAACCCCAAAGAAATAAGAAAAATATTTACAAAAGCTCTTTTTGTAATGGCAAAGAATTAAAATTAAAGGACTCTCCGTCAATTGGGGAACAACTGAATAAATTATGATACATGAAAGTAACACGAAAGTACTGTGTCATAATAAAGAATAAAAGGCATAGTTTCAGGAAAGCAGAGGAAGGCTTCTAAGAACTGATCCAAAGTGAACTGAGAAGAACCAGAACAATTTATGTAATAACATTGTAAAAATAAACTACTCTGAAAGACTGAAGAACTTTGATCAATGCAACTATGAGGATCTAGGATAATTACATTCATCTATCTCCTAACAGAGGTAGATGATGGACTCATAGAATAAGTTATACACTTCTGGACACAGCTAACTTGGAATTTGTTTTATTTCACTATGAATATAACATATAGTACAATATAGCACGAATGCTTCTATTCCCTTCATTCAGATTCTTTGTATATTTCTTAATATACTCTTTTTTCTTTCAATGTCATCAAAACATAACAAAACATTCCTATGAACATGTGTTACAATGGTTTTGTTTCTCTTCATTTTTCTTTTTGTTTTTGTGGTGTGTATTGGGGGATATGAGGAAGAGAAAATGTATACTTGTGAATTAAAAGAAAAAAGTTTTTTAAAAAAAGAAAAAAAATGTGTTACACCTGGTAAAAATAAATAGAGGGACTCGCTCTATATATGCTGTGTAGCCAAGGGAAGAGAATCCAACACAATCCCTCAAAAAGAGTGTAAGAGCATCCCTGATGGTTTCTTCTCATCTGCCTTTTTCAGAAGAGTAATACAATTTGTCTTATTTTTATAGGATGCAAGAGAAAGGGGGAATGGAAATCTGATCTATTTTTATAATGATATTCATTTAATTCAATTAAATTCAATATATATTTTTGTCTACTATGTACAAAATATTTATATATTTTTGACACTATCATTTCCTGTTCTGTAAATTCCAGTGTTTCCCTATGATATTTAAAAGCAACACCTTCTTTGGCATTTAACTCTTCAAAGTCTGACAATAAATAATCTCTCCAAGCTTTTTACATATTAAGCACTTCACACATTCTTCAGTCCAGTCAAACTGACTTATCAGCTTCCTCTAAATTTCAGCTCAAAGACTGCCTCTCCTCCATGAAATCTTTTCTGATCCCAAGCAGATAATTCTCCCTCCACACCAAAGTTACTTTTTTTTTTTTTTTAATATCTTTTCTGTACATATTTCTTTGGGTACATATTGTTTCCCCAAACAGAGAAGATCCTGGAGGGGAAGGATATTTAATAAATTGTATCTGCTCCACTAGCACCTAGCACAGTGCCTAGCACTTGGTAGATATTCAATGTTCGTTCAGTGATTGATTAATTACAGAAGATAAGTCCTGCTCTTACAGAGTTTAAACTCTGAAAATCTCCTACCATCTTTCTGAAAAAGCAAGTACAATTATGACATATAAATAAGAATTTAAAATTTCAACTTCTATTTCAATACCAAATTGCTTTTCATGTTTTTTTACAATAATGATTTTCAGCTTACATGCTTAGTAAATTTGCAAAGTATTTTGAAATAACAGTCAATGAAAACCACTTCTCTATTGTATCTAAATGCATCCCTTCAGTAGTAAATTCTCCCAATTCACCTATATCAAGGATTCTATCCCCTGGCCTGTTCCATCTCCAGCCCTCAAGCTGTTGATGCTCAGTGTACTGCAGTCTTCTGTCATGGAACACCACTCGAAATATACTCTGGAAAGAAAAGGCAAAAACAATAATAGGATCTATTTATCCTCCAAAGTTATCAGTTTTACCAAAAAGGTATGATTAGATGATTTCTAAAATCTCACCAGCTCTAAAGTTTTATCACCCTATCAAAAGCAGCTTTGGTGCAGCAGGCATAAGAATTAAAAGGGGGATCAGAGGACCTGAATTCAAATCTCAGGTCTGCTAAATGTGGGTAAGTCATATATTATCTTCCTCATCTGTAAAATGAAAAGTTTGGATTAGATGTTCTTTGAGATCCTTTCTAGTTCTAAATACTAAGATCGTATTTAATAAAAATGCTACTCCTTTCTGGCTGTTCTGACAGATAAATCAGTGATGACAAAACAAAATGAACAGTGGTTAGCCTAAATCTATTGCTGGACCTCATCTTTGTTATATTCTTTTGAGCATTATATTCCTGTCTCAGAGTTACCCAAAAAGCTCTGTATCATTAGAACTCTGTTCAGTGACTGAGATTTTCTAACTGTTATAGCAGTGGTGCCCACTATTTGAAACTTGACTCAAATGTTAGTTCTGATGCCAGCCAAAGAAGCATCAGAGATAACTATCCTAAACTTTTTTCTTTACTAATTATACACTACAATTACACTTAGAATTAACACTAATTACACATTTTCCGAGTTTTGCCACTGTATATGAAAAATTTGCCAGTCCACCAAACTGACACATTATAACTACATAAGCATGAAAAATAGGCACAGATATTTCTTTTCTGTCATATTTTACAACATGCATAGAACTATTATTCAACCATACTTCTAGTTATAGATATCTGGGTGGCACAGTGGATGGAGTGCTGGGACTATACCCAGGAAGACTCATCTTCTCAAGTTCAAATCTGGCTTCAGATAGTTATTAGATGTACAAGTCACTTAACTCTGCTTGCCTCAATTTTCTCAACAATAAAATGAACTGGAGAAGGAAACGGTAAACTACTCCAGGATCTTTGCCAAACCCCAAATGGAGTCACAGAGTCAGATATGAATGAAACAACCCAACATCAACAACTCTCTAGTTACAGATGGTATCACAGCAGCAATAGCTTCTATTTATCCTGTTACTTTAGCAAATATCCAGTGGAGAAAGGAAGCCTAAGGATTGCTTTCAAAACTTCCAAGAACTTGCCTACTTTCATAGCAGCAGTTCATTTTACATTAAGCCCAGGAGACCAAACACTAATGATGAAAGAGTAAGCTTTCACCATTCTGAGGCTTTTCAAATAGCAGCTAGATTTTGACTAATCACATTAATCAAAGAGTTTAAGTGGTAGAGTTGTACTGAAATATAAGCAAGGCTCAAAGGGCTTCCTCTTGGTTTCCTGAGATCAACATATCTAGTCAGGAAATTGTGGTAGATGGATCTACAGGACACTATGAAATTTGTTGTCTCAGAAACAGCAGACACACAATTGTGTGATCAGGCAGTTTCTTTTCTTTCCTTTACCTTCACTAACTTGCCATTGATTTCTGGAAGTTCTCCCAGTTTCCTGTTATCTAGCATTCGGATTTCATAAGACTGTCCTGGAAGAAATAAAGGTTACATGTTTATAATTATAACCAATTATAATATACAGTTCATCAAAAACAAACTTGTTACAACTTACAAAAAGTAAATTTTCAACTGGTTTTGATTATAAACACAAAATAAAGTGTTCTGTAACCAATATGATCACTAAGATGGGGAAAAAGTAGAATTGGATTAGAAACAAGACAGACAAGTGGAGAGGAGAAATATAAATCCATTAATTCTCTGCATTACTGGCAGGAATGAGATTGGCATTACAGCTCAAAAGATCTGTGGAGGTAACCTTTTAGTGGAGCTAATCACAACAACCATCTTCAAAGAAAATTAAACTTGCTATACAATGACATGAATGCAAAGGAATTCAGTAATATGAATGACAAAAGAAGTACTTCACCTTGATTGAGATATGTGAGTGTTTCATCATGGAGCTTTACTGCAGGAGAAGTAGCAGCACAAAGCACATACTGGAAAGGTAGGATTTTATTTTCATTATCAGTTGGCAAGCTTGACTCCTCTTGTTTAAAAATGGGCAATGCAAGGACATCACTAAAACAAAAGAAACAAATAACTTTCAAAAACAATAGACAATGTTATAAAAAGGGATTCTCACTGTGAGTTAACTACATGTAACAGATTAATAATTACCACCAATAATCTCACACACACACACAAAACCTTGAAAATCCCATAAATATTACAACCAATTAGGTTTGATTTAGTCTACAAAGTAAAGTAAAATGTTTTCAAAAGTTGCATTTAATCACATTACAAATTAAAATGACACATTAATAATAATACTATTGACTCACATTTATATGATGGCTAAAAGTTTCAATTCAACAACAACCCCAAGGTGATAGCACATTTTATAATGTCATCCTTGATTCCAGACTAGAAATAATTCCTTCCCCTCCCCTAATCTCTCATTTCCCCCCCCATTTTTCCTGTTTTAAGCATACATCTATGGGCAACTTAAGTCATGGGATTTAGAACTAGCAGGGATATTAGAAACCAAATCTATCAGTGCCCTTATTCTATAACTGAGGAAGTTAAAATCTGGAGAGTTTGAAAGATTCTTCTGAAGTCATTGATAAGGAAAAAATCTCCATAGACCCTAAAGTATAAAGCACCTTTTGTAATAACGAATTATTGCAAATAAAGTAGTAGATGTCCATTGATTAGGGAATAGCTAAAAAAAATTGTGGTACATGAACATAAGAATATTACTGTGCTATAAGAAATGATGCATGTGATGAAAATAGAGAAAGAAGCATGCAAAAATCTATATGAACTGATGCAAGGTAAACTAAACAGAACCAAGAAAACACTATCCATAGTGACTACAACAATGCAAATGGAAAAAACACCATCAAAAACATCAAAAGTAAATGTAACAAAAATTTTAAAGATCAAGTAAGACTTGAAAAAAGAGATAGAATTGGGAGGTCCACAAGTGTTACATACTGAAAATGATTTCAATTTTTTTCAATGTATTGATCATTTATCATAACTTTTTTTCCTTTCTAAAAAAATTTGTCATGTGGCATAGCTCTTGGGGAAGAGAGACACATGGGATACTATGATGATGGAACAAAGAAAAAGAAAACATCAATTAAAAACTCATTAAAAAAAAAAAACAAACTTGTCCAAGATCACACTAGTTCAACAGTACAAATTGTGTTCATCATATCTTCTAATTACTAGAAGTAAGCACTTCTTAAATTATATTGATTAAATTTTATCTCTGGATCCTCAACATCCAGCATAGTGCTTTAAAAATAGTAAATGATAAATTTTTGCTAAATCAATAAACATTGATAAAAATCTGTTTTGCAAATGAGGAAAACAAACTCAACTAAGTTAAGCCAACTTCTCCATGAGGCAATAATAACTACCCTAAGCCAAAGTTAAGATTTGAAACCAGGTCTTCAGATTCTATATGCACTATCCGTTGCTAATTTTATCTTAGCAAAGGTAGAATAACTAAAAAAAAAAACAATACATACTGCTTCAGCAGCCTATCTGAGCAATATTCTTAAGTTAGGAGATGATAGAGGGAACCTTTTAAAAATAGTGCTTAAGTGGCTAGAAACTGGAAGCTGAATGGATGTCCATCAATTGGAGAATGGCTGAATAAATTATGGCATATGAATGTTATGGAATATTATTGTTCTGTAAGAAATGACCAGCAGGATGATTTCAGAGAGGCCTGGAGAGACTTGCATGAACTGATGCTGAACGAAACGAGCAGAACCAGGAGATCATTATACACGGCAACAAGACTATACGATGATCAATTCTGATGGATGTGGCTCTCTTCAACAATGAAATGTTTCAAACCAGTTCTAATTGTTCAGAGAAGAAAGCCATATACACCCAGAGAGAGGGATATGAAATGTGAACCACAATATAACATTTTCATGCTCTCTATTGATGTTTGCTTGCATTGTGTTTCCTTTCTCATTTTTTCTTGTAGACACAATTTTTCTTGCACAGCAAGATAAGTGTAGAAATATACATACATATATTCGATTTGTCAAGTATTTTAACATAATTAACATGTAGTGGACTTCCTGCCAACAAGGGGAGGGGTGGGTACTAGGGGGGGAAAATTTGTAACGAAAAACTTTGTAAGGGTCAATGTTGAAGAATTACCCACACATATATTTTGCAAATAAAAAGCTTTAATAAAAAAATAAATAATTTTTTTTTAAATAGTGCTTAAATTGGCAAATATGAGTACAAAAGACAGGAAGGGTTAATGTTCAAGAAAGACATGCTAATATATT
The DNA here is from genome assembly GCA_023553655.1 of Myrmecobius fasciatus. NCBI lineage: Eukaryota > Metazoa > Chordata > Mammalia > Dasyuromorphia > Myrmecobiidae > Myrmecobius > Myrmecobius fasciatus. Next base: position 169,956 of record JAJPUD010002730.1, on the reverse strand, counting down.
ATCAGTAGAGTTGTCAATGGGTCTAACCATTCTGGCTAACAATTTGGAATTACACTAAGAGAGCCATCCTCTGATTTGGAGATTGCAAGCTTATGCATACATTTCAACCAGGTCAAAGAAAGAACCTCCTTCCCAAAAATCATAGCAATGCTTTTTGTGGTAGCAAAGAACTAGAACAAAATGCCAATCAGTTGGGGAATGGGTAAAAAAATTGTAAGACTGTGAGTGGGTATAGGGATAGGGACTGTTTTTGTGATTTCCTTAATACAAGCGTGAATATAATGGAATCTTTAATATAGTATGAAGAAACTATAAAGAATTCAGAAAAAACATAGGAATTGTGGAAAACACAGATACAGTGATTGCAAAAAATTAAACAAGACCAACAAAAAAAAAAATACCTGAATTCAGTGTAATTATAATGGTAAAGTTTGTCTGTAAAGAAAAGATGATGGTGAAGCTGTGAACGGATCCAACCATTCTGGAGAGCAATTTGGAGCTATGCTCAAAAAGTTATCAAACTATGCATACCCTTTGACCCAGCAGTGTTTCTATTGGGCTTATATACCAAAGAAATCATAAAAGAAGGAAAGGGCCCCACATGTGCAAGAATGTTTGTGGCAGCTCTTTTTGTAGTGGCTAGAAACTGGAAACTGAATGGATGCCCATCAATTGGAGAGTGGCTGAATAAATTATGGTATATGAATGTTATGGAATATTATTGCTCTGTAAGAAATGACCAGCAGGACGATTTCAGAAAGGCCTGGAGAGACTTGCATGAACTGATGCTCAGTGAAGTGAGCAGAACCAGGAGATCATTATTCACGGCAACAACAATACTATATGAGGATCAGTTCTAATGGACACGACTCTCTTCAACAATGAAATGTTTCAAACCAGTTCCAATTGTTCGGTGAAGAGAGCCATATACACCCAGAGAGAGGGATGTGAAATGTGGATCACAATATAACATTCTCATACTCCTTGATTGATGTTTGCTTACATTTGTGTTTCCTTTATCTGATATATTTCTTGTGTAGATAAGATTTTTCTTGCACAACAATTATAAGTTTGGAAATATGTATACATATATTAGATTTGCCAATATTTTAACATAATTAACATGTAGTGGATATCCTGCCATCTAGGGGAGGGGTGGGGAGTTGGGGGGAAAAATCTGTAACAGAAAGCTACGTAAGGGTTATTGTTGAAGAATTACCCACACATATGTTATGCAAATAAAAAAAAAAGAAAAAGAAAAGATGAGAAAATTTATCTCCCTTCTTTATTTGCAGAGGCAAGGGATTATGGATGTAGAATATCACATATACTCTCTCCCCCCCCCCACACAACTTGGTTGATATGTTGATTAGTTCTGAAAAGTTTTGAAAGACAGTTTTTTTTTTCTTTTATTCTTTGTCATTAAGGCACTGGCTGGTGAAGAAAAATATTGTTTTTAAGTTCAAAATTAAAACTTGGTTAATGTGACTGACTTTGTGACAAGATTGCAAATTGGTGGTTATAATTAAGAACTCAACCTGGGACCACAAGAGAATCCTCATGATACACCTAAAAAATATAGCTCTGCCTTAAATCAGGGAGATGGACTAAGCAGATAATTATTTTCAAACCTTTTGGGAATTTCAGTCCTTGTTTATTTGAGTTTATGCACCTGCTCCCTCTTTACCCATTCCAACCATTATATGGCATATATTTATTTTTAAAGTGAATTTCATTTTGAGAATTTTGTGATACTACTTGGCCACTGGAAAATAGTAGTTAGACAAAGTAAGACTGGGAATTGTTATCCTGTTTAAGATCTTTTCAAGTCCAAAATTTTGGGTAGAGGTGAAAAAGTTCAGGATGAGCCCAGCAAGTAGTTTTCAGGAGATCAGGACATTATCCTCTATTAATGTTGGGTAAAACTAATTCTAATTATAGAATATGAAACTCAGAATATGCCCCACATTGTCTGAGTTCTATGGATCTCTGTTTGCAAAATCAGTCTGACTAGTAAAACAGACATGATTAAAGAAATGCTCTTTTTTTTTTTTTATTTTATTTTTTTTTTTTATTTTAAATTTTTATTTTATTTGCATAACATATGTGTGGGTAATTCTTCAACAATAACCCTTACATAGCTTTCCGTTACAAATTTTCCCCCCAACTCCCCACCCCTCCCCTAGATGGCAGGATATCCACTACATGTTAATTATGTTAAAATATTGGCAAATCGAATATATGTATACATATTTCCAAACTTATCATTGGTGTGTAAGAAAAATCTTATCTACACAAACGATATATTAGATAAAGGAAACACAATGTAAGCAAACATCAATCAAGGAGTATGAGAATGTTATGTTGTGGTCCACATTTCGCATCCCTCTCTCTGGGTGTATATGGCTTTCTTCAGTGAACAATTGGAGGTGGTTTGAAACATATCATTGTTGAAGAGAGCCATGTCCATCAGAATTGGTCGTCATATAGTACTGTTGTTGCCGTGTATAATGATCTCCTGGTTCTGCTCATTTCACTCAGCATCAGTTCATGTAAGTCTCTCCAGGCCTCTCTGAAATCATCTTGCTGGTCATTTCTTACAGAACAATAATATTCCATAACATTCATATACCATAATTTATTCAGCCATTCTCCAATTGAAGGGCATCTATTCAATTTCCAGTTTCTAGCCACTACAAAAAGGGCTGCCACAAACATTCTTGCACATGTGGGGCCTTTTCCTTCCTTTATGAAAGAAATGCTCTTTTGAGAATATCTCAAAAGTACTAAGAGGTAGAGACAGGACTGTGTTAATAATTCTTTAACATTATTATAAGTTGTATTAATTTATCCACAAAACCCATACTGCCCTTGAAATGTGGTCTATGTTGATTGATTTAAGTGCATGATTATACGATAAGAAAGCAAAAAGACTAAATATGTCAAAATTCCTTTTAAGTACCATATCATCTGAACCTCTATCAAGTATATATATCAATTCACTTCTCCACATTAAAAGGATCACAGAACTTAAAGACAGGAGAGATAATCTAGTACAACCCTACTTACCATTTTATAGCTGTGGAAACAGAGGCCTAGAGAGATTAGCAGAGTGAGGACAATCCAGGACTTCTGATTCTAAAACCACTACACCATTTTAAGGCTATTGCAGTCACACAAAAACTATCAATAAAAATGACTAAATTCATATGAATCTACATAGAACTATTTCCAACGAAACTGTATAAATAAGTACTGATGAATTGATGTCTAGTCTATAAAACTAGAGCAAAATATAAATTAACACACACACACACACACACACAAAGCAACAAAGTTCTCTTCTGCTGATGCCTAAGCAGCAGGATCGCCATCATTATTCAGACAGCCAAATTTATCTACCTATCTCTACGTGCAAACCAGAGTTTATGAATTCCATAGCTTCTATAGACTATTAAGGAATTACTTTAAAGGCCAGGAGAAGCAGAGTCCTTTCTTTTTAACCATCTGCTGCTTTAATAACGTGCCCTTCCTAGGATAAGCTGATCTCTCTAAATCACATCACTATGCTGCTAACAACTCCTTTCTATTTCTAAAGGTAACTTTCTTAATGGGAAGAGGACACATTTAACTTCTCTCAGTTTTTCTTTATAGAGGGCATTATTTGAACTTTCCAGCTCACTCTTTTTCATATGCAGCTCTGCTTGGTTCCAACTTCATGGAACAAATAACAAAATTCTCCTTAAAGTGTCTCCAAAAGTTTTCCCCCACACTCCTTTTCAGCTTTCTTCTTCAATGGGATTTAAGTCTTCTAGAAGACAACTGTTTTTCTTTTTCTATTTGTATCCTTAGTGCCTAGGACAGTACCTGGCACATAGCAAGTACTTAAATGTTTACTGAATTGAATTATCTACCCTCCCACAAAGATTGCTTTTTCACCAGACCAGAAAAGAAGGACTTCTTGTTCTTCTGTACTGATCTACTTGTGAGACCAAAGACACCGTAGGTTGATGAAGCAAAGATGATACATGTTGTGCCAACAAAACCAAAGGACACTAAAAAAGCAAAAACAAACAAAAAATTGACATCTCAAAAGATTCTTATGCTTCTCAAAATTTCTTCCAAACTGTCCATAGAAGAGTCTGGGAACAAAGATTGTTGTTGTTTGTCCTTTTTTAAAGAGGACCAATACTATCAGGAAGGTGATGCCATGACATGCAAGTGAATTAAACTTAAATGAGGGAGAGCTGTGTGAAGTTACCAGCCTCACTTTTCCTTCCAGAGCCATCTGGGTCCAGTGGCAAGATATAAATCAAGATGACTGGATGACCCCAGATACAGTGGGAAGCCTTGGCCTTTTTTCAAATAATGTCTTTCCTAGGTCATTTTGTCTGAGGTAACACTCAATTGGTGATTATTGCTAGGTAAGAAATGAGCAGGGATGAAGATAAATAAAACATAATACAACAAAGCTCAATTTAAAAATTTTTAGATTTATATAATTAGTTTTTTAATTTAAATGAGCAACTTTCCTACCACAGCATTTCCTGACAAAGATGACCAGGAAAAAAAAAATACCTATCTTTCCTCAAAAGCTTAATGAAGATTACCTGGAATATATTACTAAAGTTAATCCTTACTTCTGCAACATGGCAACAGTTCATTGTTTACAAATAAACTTTTTCCCTCAAATACCATTGATAGATAAGAGCTGTTTAAAGCGCAACTTGCTAATCATACTCAAGAAAATCTGGCAATAAATATTTGGCCCATCATGACTAAGTAAAAGGGCAGTTCCTATGAGTATTCTATAAAATTTTAGATATATAAAATTTAAGGTTAAAATTCTGCTTGGCAAACCAAATGAAGTCTCTCTTTCTCAGATAATTCTGGACTATAAACAAATAAGAGTTGCTCAAATTTTTTCTAGTTCACATTTTCTCTGCAAACGAAAATAAGTGTAACAAAAAGAGCTTAAAACCAAAGGTAGTGATAAACCTGGACTCCTTTTTGAAGAAAAAGGAAAATTTGGAGACTAACATGTTTGCTCCCCTCCCCAAAGGTATATATAGTTTAGGGCAAATCCATTATGGTAGATCACTTTAATGCAGTAAATACCTATATCACATAATGAATACTCCTTTAAAATATAAACTAATTTGCAAATTTTTGCAGTGGAGAACGGTGGAAGAGTATTGCATTATTGCTTTTATAAAAACAAAATCCCAAGAACTAGTATGAAGAAAAACAAATTTATGGAAAACCTGGGAAATGACTCAAGCCAGATCTTTCCAAAAGAATTAAGGATGTAAACAGAAGGAAAATAGCAAGTAAAATGAAAAAAATACAAAGACAACAAATCCTATTCTCTATGACAATGTGGCTATTTGTACTCTGTCACAGTGTCTGATGTGCTGCTGCATGAGAAAGCAAAAATGGCACACACAAAAAAGAGTAGAATAATCTCAGTACAGTATACAGAGATCAATACTGAAGATAATATACTTTAATGAGGAATCAAATTTCAAAATACTGGGAAGAAGGGATAATATCAAATACTTGGTATCTGTTATTACTCAAATACAATAGTGCCTTAGTTATTAAACAAAATAAAATTAATATCAGTAATTATTAACATATATGGCAGTATAGTATGTATATCATACATACTATAAAGAAAGTAAGATAGACTACTATCACTCTTCAGAGATGTCTTGGAGGAGGACACGGATTACTTTCTCTGCTTTTTGTGACCAGGATGAGAAGACCTTAATCCAATTTGTAGAAGTGTCAATACAACTAGGAGGGACAGAAGCTGCCAATTGGGAGTGGAATCTAATTGGTAATATTCACCAGGGAAAGAACCAGACTTTTGAATGGGTTAGTCTTAGCATAAGTTGCAAAGGATCAGCAGAAAAATTTCAAGGTTTTAGATAAGAGATGTCCGTCAAAAGGGGGGGGGGGAAGAAAGGGGGGGGAGAGAGAGAGAAGGGGGGAGTGTAGAAAAACATATTTACAATCAGTACAGAGATTGAAGCATTTATTCTTCTCCCCAAATAAAGGCCCTTGTTAAAGCAATGAGTTCAGCCTTCCAGGCTCAAACAGAGGAGCTAAGAGCATCAGGAAACCAAAATCAGAGGTGAGGAGAGGGGAATTGTTTAAAGCAGGTCTTGGAAGGGTAAACATGATCAAAGACTTCTTCACAAGAGTGATCAAGAGGTGAGTTGTAAGAGTGGGAGTAGTGTAACAGGATTAAGGATAGAACCAGTCAGGGAAATCAAGGAGGAGGGCTTGATGTCTCTGTTTATTAACTTCATCTCTGGGATGTCCTGGAAACTATGTGGGGTATAGATAGTATGGGGTTGTCCAAGAGTTACTTTGGAACCTTCATCTATTAAGAGGGCTGTGGCCGATACTGTATTACTATACATTTTTACAAAAATTTTATAAGACTTGGGCAGCTAGGTGGCACAGTGGATAGAGCACCAGCCCTGAAGTCAGGAGGACCTGAGTTCAAATCTGGTCTCAGACACTTAACATTCCCTAGCTGTGTGACCCTGGGCAAGTCACTTAACCCCAATTGCCTCAGCAAAAAAAAAAAAAAAAAAAAAAAAAAAAAAAAATTTATAAGACTCATCTACATACATATTGAGGACATAACCTTGAAGTATGAAAAGAGGCAAGCTCTTAACAAGGGCAATATACAAAAGAACAACTTTAAAGTCTTACTAACTATAAAGCAAATACAAGTTCTAGCTATGTTTATTATTAACTATAGAAAAGCTTTTTTTTTTTTTAAATAGCTTCTAGTAGACATTAAAGCAATATGTAAATGAGTTACTTTGGAAAATATAAATGCCACTTAAAGGCTTTCTTCTGATGTGGCATTTTTCACAAAATTACTTGAAAGATGAGAATTACATCCAATAACCCTCTGAATATGTTTGTCACTGTCATGGAGGACATGAAGCTTAAGAATCCATCTAAAAAAGGGATTCCTTATAGATGGTGTAAATTCTTCTGAAGTTGTGTTTGTGGATAGCAATGTGCTGACAGCTTAAAGCCCCTGAACATTAAAAAAGCCTCCAAAATAATTCACTTTGGCCTTTGGCTACCAAAAAAAGAGCAAACAAACAAACAACAACAACAAAAAAAAAAAAACCCTGAAAAACAAGTGACTAAAGAATGTTTATTGTCCAGATTATAAGCTGAATGAACAATCCATAAAGCTAATCTGTGAGTATATACATCTCAGGCAGACATAAGGAATTGACAATAAAATAGGAAGAAAATTGAACAGGAAGAAAATGAGCCAGATTGTAGTTGAGAAACTATGCAGGTCTTTTAATGATCAATTTTCTTCTTTAAAAAAGGCCCATCTTTTTTTTTTTTTAAAAAAGCTTTTTATTTGCAAAACATATGCATAGGCAATTTTTCAACATTGACCCTTGCAAACTTTCTGTTACAAATTTTTCCCTCCTACCTCCTACCTCATCCCCTAGGTGGCAGAAGTATAATACATGTTAATTATGTTAAAATATTTGACAGATCGAATATGTATATATATTTACACAGTTATCTTGTTGTACAGGGGAAAAAAAAAAACAAAACCCGAGAAGGAAAACATAATGTAAACAAACATCAATAGAGAGTGTGAAAATGCTATGTTGTGGTCCAGACTCAGATCCCACAGGCCTCTCCCTGGGTGTATATGGCTTTCTTCATCACTGAACAACTGGAACTGGTTTGAAACATCTCATTATTGAAGAGAACCATGTCCTTCAGAATTGATCATTATATAGTCTTATTGTTGCCGTGTATAATGATCTCTGGTTCTGATCATTTCACTCAGCATCAGTTCATGCAAGTCTCTCCAGGACTCTCTGAAATCATCCTGCTGGTCGTTTCTTACAGAACAATAATATTCCATAACATTTATATACCATAATTTATTCAGCCATTCTCCAATTGATGGGCATCTATTCAGTTTCCAATTTCTAGCCACTACAAAAAGGGCAGCCACAAACATTTTTGCACATGTGGGTCCCTTTCCTTCCTTTAAGATCTCTTTGGGATATAGGCCCAGTAGAAACACTGCTGGGTCAAAGGGTATGCAGTTTGATAACTTTTTGAGCATGGTTCCTAATTATTCTCCAGAATGGCTGGATCCGTTCACAGTTCCACCAACAATGTATCAATGTCCCAGTTCCCCTCCAACATTAGTCATTATCTTTTCCTATCATCTTAGCCAATCTGACAGGTGTGTAGTGGTATCTCAGAGTTGTCTTAATTTGCATTTCTCTGATCAATAGTGATTTGGAGCACCTAAAAAAGAACTTTTAAATATCGACAACTTTGTAGTGCTGCTGTTTGTGAATTATCATAGATCCCCCAAGATCAAAATCTAATAAAAATATATACAAAGATAGTTTTCAATATTCATCCTTGTGTTCCAAATTTTTCTCCCTCTTTTCCATTCACCCCCCTTCTCTAGACAGCAAGTAATCCAATATAGGTTATATATGTGCCATTCTTCTAAACACATTTCCACATATTTCATGTTGCACAAGAAAAATTAGATCCAAAAGGAGAAAAACAAACAAGCAAACCACTAAACCAAAAAGTAAACCTAAACATTGTTTACAAAGATTGCAATATCTGTAGAAAAGACATTATCTACACAAATTTCCAAGAAAAAACATGATTAGAAAGAGAGGATGTTTTATTTTGAAGTGAAAGGGCAAATGAAACCAAAAAGCTAGTAACATCTGCCCAAATAAATGCAGGGAAATCACCTGAGGCAATTTGTGAAAAGTAGCTTAAGCAAAGGATGGAGAATTAAAGATGATAGATAACACATGGTAACAGGAAAAAATGAGAAGCTCAAGTGAGAACTAGAATGTGCAATGTTCAACAAGAATATAGAAGAATTTAACTCTTTCTGAGGAAAGGAGACAATACTAGTCTCAGGACATACCTGGGGAAAGGAAATTAATAGAAGACTAAAGAGAATGAAAATAATAGGCTTGCTATAAATGGAAATTGGAAATAGGAATAAAGAAAGAAGAAATAGTGACAGAGAAAAAATGAAAGAAAAAGTTCAAAGGATTAAAATTAAAATCAAGTTTCAGTTGATTGTGGTTTGTAAAACATATGACTGAAACATAAAATAGAGAAAAGGAAAATACTAGTAATATATACCTATATGCAAATCTGCCCAACTCTTCCCCTTAATACACACACACACACACACACACACACACACACACACACACACACACACAAGATTTCAACTACATTTCAGGGGAAAAGGATAGAAATGTAAGAAGCTGACATGTTTGGTTTAATTTTTGGAATCAGAAAGAATAAAGGAATAATGAATGGACCCTAATTTGAATGTAATTTAGTATTCAGAAATATGTTAATAGTTTGATATTCTATGACTATCAGTGTAGATATATTCCTTCCTCCAACACAGCTCAAAAACTCATTCTCCTGAACTATTGCAATACAAACAATTGTGACCCTATGGCCAATTTTCTGGTGATGAGACTCTGAACAATTAACAAGATATTAAACAGAAGGCATATGGTATTTACTCAGCATGGGTAATCAGCATTACATAAAGTTTCTTCAGGTTGGTTGGACCTGTCACTGTAATTCCCTGAACTATCTTCAAGAAACACAGAAACATCTCCATACCACAAGGAAGCATCAGAATAGTATAAGGACAGCCCAGAATGTGCTGATCTTACTAAAATATTTTACTAATGTTTCTTGTCTTTCAAAAATATTTCTAGTAGGCAAGGGACTTTTCTGGGCCCCTTGAGACTGAACTTTTTCTTACATAAATTATGACAACTCAGAGATACCATTTGACAAGTATGAAATAGGCAAAAAACAAAACCCAAATAATAAAATTTGTAAAGCTCAATGATGTAAAATTGGTTCTTGTCAGGATCAAATGAAATAATACATGCATGTTGTAAACACTACTCAAATGGTAGCTATTAAAACTATTATTATGAAGAAGAAATAGGTACATTCTTACTAATGGTGGAATTAGAAATTGATGGAATCTTTTGGAATAACAAAAAATCTTTTGTCAAATAATCCCATTAGTAGAAATATAATTTAAGGATGCTATCATAAAGAAAGATCCATCTATTCAAATCTTTATCCACTGATATGTACGTATATAGTATTTACAATTATTTATAATTACAAAGAATAAGAAAGAAGCTAAATATCCACAACTGGCAAATTAAATATTCACAACTAAACTAGGGTACATTAATGTACTGGAAAAATGCCATAAAAATAGGATATAAAGAATGTGGAAAGATTTGTATGAAGTAATGTGAAAATGTGAAACCAAAACCAGAAAACCAATATGTAAGCTTGCAATAACTAAACAGATGGAAAACTTTCTAGACAGAAGTCTATCTAGGTACATAAACAGCACATACACACACATATAGATAAGGATTGTCCCTATATATGCACTGGAATAGGGAATTCTCATATGAGATAATTCCCCATATTAATAGAAATTTATACAGATTTTCTGATAGTTAACCGTTTTAAGAATATTGCCTTGACTGAATAAATTATGATATATGAATGTTATGGAATATTATTGCTCTGTAAGAAACGACCAGCAGGACGATTTCAGAGAGGCCTGGAGGGACTTGCATGAACTGATGCTGAGTGAAACGAGCAGAACCAGGAGATCATCATACACAGCAACAACAGTATTACATGATGATCAATTGTGATGGACATGGCTCTCTGCAACAAAGAATTGTCTCAAACCAGTTCCAATTGTTCACTGAAGAAAACCATATACACCCAGAGAGAGGGATATGAAATATGGACCACAACGTAACATTTTCATGATCTCTATTGACATTTGCTTGCACTGTGTTGCCTTTCTCTGATTCTTTTTTTTTTCTTGTAGATAGGATTTTTCTTGCATAACTTCTCAAGCATTTCAACATTATTAACATGTAGTGGACTTCTTGCCATCTAGGGGAGGGGAGGGGAGGGGACTGGGGGTAAAATTTGTAATGGAAAGCTTTGTAAAGATCAAGGCTGGGGAACTACCCATACATATGTTATACAAATAAAAAGCTTTAATAAAAAAAGCAAAAAAAAATAAGTATGAATAAATTTGTGTTAGAATAAAATCAAAGGAGAGCTGGCTGTTCTTCCTAGTTTCTTTCTTTTTTATTTTTATTTTTTGGCTGAAGCAATTGGGGTTAAGTGACTTGCCCGGTGTCACACAGCTAGGAAGCCTTAAGTGTCTGAGACCACATTTGAATTCAGGTCCTCCTGACTTCAGGGCTAGTGCTCTATCCACTGCGCCACCTAGTTGCACCCTTCTTCCTAGTTTCTAGAGCAGAAATTCTTAATCTTTTTGTTCACTATGAAACCCTATGGAAATCTGGTGAAGCCTCTCAGACCCCTTTTCAGAAAGAAAATTTCAAAATGTATATAACAAGACATAGAATTACAAAGAACATCAATTTTATTACTATAGTTTTTTTTCCCCAATTCAAAAATGTCCAAAAAAGAAAAAAGAAAAAAATCCAGCAAGATAAAGACACCATATAACAAGGTCAATGACAAAAAAGAAAGCTATATCTGCATGTATATATGTGTCTATGTATATATATATATATGTATATTTATATTTTTCACATGCATTTGTATACAACATTATTTGGGGTAACAAAAAACAGAGGGAAAAACAAATTTGAATTTGGTATATGCATGCTATGAAATATAAATGCGTGGAAATGCAGCATGGTACAATGGATAGAGCTGGTTTCAAAATCAGAAGTGGGTTCAAGTCCTGATTCAGACACATATGACTTGTGTGACTCTGGACAAGTCATTTTTGTCAAGAAAAAGAAAAGGTAGAGAGAAGTAGAAAACAAAGATATTAAGTAAACATGGGATATAAACAGAAGAAACAAAATTATTTATTAGTAGATATTACAGCTCACAATGTGAATGACATAATCAAGTTTAGAGAAAATACGCGCCTGGAAAATACCGAAGGCCTTAAAGCTAAAGAAAATAAACACAGATAATTGCATATGAGAAGTTAAATGATCAGCACAAAGAAATAGAGAATACTAAGTAAAATAGTCAGAGGTGGGTACATGTGAGCAGATACAAATCTTAATATCTCAAGGCTAATTGAGAATGGCAATTAAAGGGGGAGGGGAAATATTTATTAATATTTATTAAGCACTTACTATGTACCAGGCACAGTGCTAAGAGCTATACAAATATCTCATTTGATCCTCACAACAATCCCATTTGATCCTCATAACAACCCTGTGAGAGAGGTTGTAATCTCCATTTCACAGATTTAGTAAACTAAAAAAGAGTTTAAGTGACTTGCCTAAGGTCTTCTATCTAAGCATCTGAGGACAGATTTATACCTACTAAAGATATTTGTGACTATCATTTGAAGACAGTGCATATTCCAAATAGAAGGGGACAACACTAACAATACCCAGTTAGTAACAGCAAGCTTCTGATATAAGTTATACATGTGTAATACTTTAAAATATATTTATATATTTGTCATATTGTGTAAGAAAAATCAGATCAAAAGGGGAAAAAATATAAGAAAGAAAAAGCAAACAAACAAAAAGGTAAAAATACTCTCCTTTGATCCACCTTTACTCCATAGTTCTCTCTCTGGATATGGATGGTATTTTCCATCCCAAGTCTACTGGAAATGTGTTCAATCACCGAACTGTTGAGAAGATCTAAGTCCATCACAGTTGATCATTATATAACCTTGCTGTTGCTGTATACAATGTTCTCTTGGTTCTACTCATTTCATTCAACATCAGTTCATGTAAATCTTTCCAGCCCTTTCTAAAATCAGTTTCTTCATCATTTTTTATAGAATAATAATATCCCATTATCTTCATATATCACAACTTATTCAGTCATTCCCCAATTTACAGGCACCTAACTCATTTTCCAATTCTTTGCTAACACAAAAAGGGCTGCTACAAACATTTTTGCAGATGTGGGTCCTTTTTCTTTTTTTATAATCTCTTTGGATTACAGACCCAGTAGTGGCACCGCTGGATCAAAGGATAAATACCCTTTAGACAGGGTTCCAAATTGCTCTCCAACGTAGTTGGATCAGTTCACAACTCCATGGATTAGTGTCTCAGTTTTCTCACATCCCCTTCAACATTTATTATCTATTCCTATCATCTTAGCCAATCTGAGAGGTGTGAGGTGGCACCTCAGAGCTGTCTTAATTTGCAATTGTCTAATCAATAGAGATCTAGAACATTTTTTTTTTTTTTTGGCTGAGGCAATTGGGGTTAAGTGACTTGCCCAGGGTCACACAGCTAGGAAGTGTTAAGTGTCTGAGACCAGATTTGAACTCAGGTCCTCCTGACTTCAGGGCTGGTGCTCTATCCACTGCGCCACCTAGCTGCCCCTAGAGCATTTTTTTATACGAATAGAAAAGGCTTTAATTTCTTCACCTGAAACTTGTCCGTTCATATCCTTTGACCATTTATCAATTGGGGATTGATTTCTATTCTTATAAATTTAACCCAGTTTTTTGCCATACATATTTTATAGAATTGAGGTCTTTATCAGAAACACTGGCTGTAAAAACTGTTTTCCCAGCTTTCTGTTTCCATTCTACTCTTGGCTACATCGGTTTTGTTTGTGCGAAACCTTTTAAATTTAATGTAATAAAAATTATCCACTTGATGAAAAATATCTATAGCAGTGCTTTTCATAATGGTAAAATACTGGAAACTGAGGGGATGCTATCAATTGGGGAATGGCTAAACAAGTTGTAGTATATGAATGTAATGGAATACTATTATGCAATAAGAAATGATAACAGGCAGATTTCAGAAAAATCTGGAAATACTTGTACAAACTGATGAAAAGTGAAATAAGCAGAACCAAGAAAACATTGTACACATTGTTACACTGTGTGATGACTAACTATGAATGACTTATCTCTTTTCAGCAATAGAATGATCCAAGACAAGCACAAGGGACTCACTAAAGAAAATGCTATCCACATCCTGATAAAGAACTGACAGACTCTGAATGCAGATCGAAGCATAATTTTTTCCTACTTTATTCTTTTTTTTGAGTTTTTTTCTTTTGATCTGTTTCCTTTCCCAAATATGACTAATATGGAAATGTTTTACATGATAGCACGTGTATAACCTATATCAAATTGCCTACCATTTTCAGAAGAGGGGAGGAGAAAGAAAATTTGGAATTCAAATTCTTGTAAAAATGAATGCTAAAAATTGTTTTGACATTTAATTGGATGTGTGTGTATGTGTGTGTGTGTATGTGTGTGTGTGTGTATGTGTGTGTGAAACACCACTATTTTTAAAAAATGAATCATCTCCTTTACCACTGCACCCTAAGGATCATAGGGTCTTTCTATCTGACTTGCAGCTAAAACAACTTGTATATGTCTTTCCTGCAATTGAGAATATGAGTTCCTTGAAGAACTCTTTATCTATCCCAAGAGTCTCCAATATCTTGATGCCTCACTTCTCTCTAAGACAATCTCCCCTGTACTACTTACTCTCCATTTTCCTCCCCATTTTGACTCCTCTTCTTGAATCCCTAACTCCCCATCATCTCACCAGTTAAGTTCAGCCAAGCCTCAACCATTAGTTGTCTGCTCTTCTATGCTGAACAAAAGTGGAAAAAATTCTCAACCATTCTGACAGGATCTACTACAAACTAATGTTATGTAACCTCAACTAGTCCTTTCCTGATGCTAGACAACCCTATTATACTTTTCCTTTCACTATTCTACTCTCTACAGAAGCTCTTCCAAATCTCCCTTACTCTATCAGATGAGACCATTGTCTCATATTTTACAGAAAAAAAAAATTGAGGCCATTTGTCTCTTCTTCATCTTCTATCACTCAGATACTTTTTACCACTCTCTCCTCCTTTAGCCCTCTTTCACATGATGAAGTAGTCTTAATCTTACCAAGGATAACAATTCTACCTGTTCATGTGATCCCATCTCGTCTTCTCCAAAAGATTGTCCCCTCTGTCATCCCCATTCTTATCTTTATTATCAATGTCTCTCTTTCTATTGGCTCACTTCTTATTGCTTACAAACATGCCCATTTATCCCCTATTTTGAAAAAACCTTAACTCCATCTTTATTATTGTCCTATTTCTCTTTTGCCCTTTGTAGCTAAACTCTTCAAATTGAAAAGGCCATTTACAATATGTATCTTCATTTCTCATCTCATTCTTTTCTTAACCACCTACAATACAATTCCCAATCTTTATCATTCCATTAAAACCAATTTCTCTAAAGTTACTAATGAACTTAGTTGCCAAATGCAACGGCCTTTTCTCAATCTACATTCTCTTTGGCCCCTCTACAGCTTTCAACATTGTTGACCACTCTTCCCTGGCATTCTTTAATCTCTAAGTTTTCAGGATACTACTCTCTCCTGATTTTCCTCCTACCTATATAAAAGTATCTTTTGCTTCTTTCCTGGATCTTCCTCCGGATAACAAAAGATCCTGATCTTTTCTTCCTCTATACTACTTCCATGTGTGATATCATCAGCTCCCATAGATTAATGGCTACCTCTTTGCAGATGATTCTCAAATAAACCTCTTCTGCCTCAATCTCCACTGACCTACAATCTCTCCTCTCCAGCTGCCATTCAGATATCTAGAAATGGCATCTTAAACTTATTATGTACAAAACAGAATTCACTAATTTTCCCCTAAACTTTCCACACCTCCTACCTTCCCTATTACTATAGAGTACATCATCATCCTCCCTGTCCCTCAGGTTTGCAACCTAAGATTAATCCTGGATTTCTCACTATCTTTCATCTCCACAACCTATCAATTTCAACTTTGTAACATCTCCTTTCTTTCTTTGGACCTTGCTACCATTAGAGCGCAAGCCTTCATAACCTCAGGCCTGAATTATAACAAGGCCTAAATTATGACTCAAGTTTCTTCTCATTCCAATCTATTCTCCATTCAGCTACTAAAGAAGATTTTCCTAAAGTGTGGATCTGATGATGCGATTCCAGTGGCTTCCTATTGCCTCCAGGGGTAAATACAAAATACAAAATCGTCTGTTTGGGATTCAGAGTGCTTCATAACCTGGCCCCTTATCACTTCTTCCAGTCTTCTAACATCTTACTTTGTGACATTAGCTTCCTAGTTGTTATATAAACAAGACACTCCACCTTTAGGCTCCAAGAATGTTCTTTGGCTATCCTTTAAATTCTGGAATGCTCTCCATCTTCACCTGTCTTCCTTTGAGTTCCAATTAAAATCCCATCTTTTACAGGAAGCTTACCCCACCTCCTCTTAATTCCAGTATCTTCCAGTTCATCACTTCATATTTATCCTATCCGTAGTTTACTTTGCATATATTTATGTGCAAGTTCTTTGAAGGCAGGAATTATCTTTTGCCTCTTTTTGTATTCCTAAGACTCAGCACCAGGGGCTGCTAGGTTGTGCAATAGATAATGTCAGGCCTAAAGTCAGAAAAACCTGAATTCAGATTCAGCTTCAGATACATACTAGTTGTGTGACCCATGGTAAATCACTTACCCCATCTGCCTCAGTTTCCTCATCTGCAAAATGAATTGGAGAAGGAAACAGAAAACTGTTCTAGTATCTCTGTCAAGAAAAACTCAAATGGGATAACAGAGAGTTGATGGCCATAACTGAAACAATTAAACAAGTGCTTAGCCTGGCACATAACAGACACTAATAAATATTGACTGGTCAAAAAAAGGTGATTGAAAACAGAGATTGTCTTGCTTTTATATATTTTTACATCTATATACACACATAAATCCTTAGTGTTTAGCATAGTGTTTTGCACATAGAGCTTAATAAATGTTCTTTATTTTAGGACAAGATAGATTTCCAAATGAATTCTGTCAAAGAACAATCAACTGATATTGAATAAAATTCTCAAACTGAGGGAAAGAAAAGATTCTACCAAACTGCTTTTATGATACAAATAACATGGTCTTGATATTTAGACACAATAGAAACAACAATGAAACAATCTATAGCCCAATATCCTTAATGAATATCAATGCAAAAATATCCAATAAAAATTTAACAAAGAACTATTGGTTTTTTTTTTAAATCACTATAGCCAGGTTGGCCTTAATTGTGGAATGCAGAGTTGTTTCAATATTAGTAAAACTGTAAACATTAAAAAATTTTTTTTTACTAAAAATAAAATAAACCCACATGATATCAACATATACAGAAAAGAATTTTTACAAATATGTTTTTTAAAAACATAATAAAAAGATCCTTTATTCATATGGAAAACAAAGAATCAGTATTATCTGTAAAGAAATGCTAGACTGCCTGTAAAATGATCAGGAATAGGTGATCAAAGATACTATCACTACTATTACTTGATATTATGTTAGAAACGCTGACTATAGCAATATCAAGAAAAAAGAAATTAAAGGAATAAGGATATGCAAAGGAGAAATAAGAGTAAGCTTAGAACTCTAGAGATTCCACTTTAAAATTAAGTAAAATGACAACTTAGCAAAAAAGGATAAAAAGTAAACCTGTCTTAGAAAACTCAAAAGGTTAAGATGAAAATTTTATACAAGCCAACCTCCAATTATAAATGGTCAAAAGGACATGAACAATTTTCAGACAAATAAATTAAAGTCATTTCTAATCACATGAAAAAATGTTCTAAATGACTATTATTGGAGAATTGCAAATTAAAGCAACTGTAAGGTACCACTTCACACCAATTTGATTGGCTAAGATGACAGGAAAAGATGATAAATGCTGGAGGGAATGTGGGAAAACTGGGACACCAATACGTTATTGGTGGAATTGTGAACTGATCCAACTGTTCTAGAAAGTAATTTGGAATTATGCCCAAAGGGCTATCAAATTGTGCATACCTTTTTGATCCAATAGTGTCTCTACTGGACCTGTATCCTAAATAGATCATAAAAAGGGGAAGAGGACCTATATATACAAAAATATTTGTAGCTACCCTTTTTGTAGTGGCAAGGAACTGGAAGTTGGAGAATGGCTCAGTAAGTTATGGTATATAAATGTTATAGAATATTATTGTTCTACAAGAAATGATCAGCAGGATTTCAAAGAAGCTGGAGAGACTTGTACAAACTGATACTAAGTGAAGTAAGTAGAATCGAGAGAACTTTGTACAGCAACAAAATTATATTATCAATTCTGATGGGCTCAGCTCTTTCCAACAATGAGGCGACTCAGGCCAATACCAATGGTCTTGTGATGGAGAAAGCCATTTACATCGAGAGAGAGAACTGTGGGGACTGAATATGGATCACAACACAGTATTTTCACCTTTTTTTGTTGTTGTTTGGTTGGTGTTTTCCCTCTCATTTCCCCCCCTTTTTGATCTGATTTTTCTTGTTTAGCACGATAAACGTGGAAATACGTTTAGAAGAATTGCTCAGTTTAACCTATATTGGATTACTTGCTATTTAAGGGAGGAGAGAGAGGCGGAAGGAGGGAAAAAATATGGAACATCCTTTTGAAAGGACGAATACTGAAGACTATCTTTGCACATATTTTGAAAAATAAAATGCTATTATTTTTTTAAAAAAGATGAAAATTGTATTCAAAATAATGACAATACATTGTTCTATAAGAAATGTTCAGCAGGATGATTTTATTTATTTTATTCTTTTTTTAAAAATTTATTTATTTATTAATACCCTTCATTTGCAAAACATATGTATGGGTAATTCCCAAACATTAACCCTTACAAAGCTTTCCGCCACAAATTTTTCCCCCCTACTCCCCACCCCTCCCCCAGATGGCAGGATATCCACTACATGACAATTATGCTAGAATACTTAAGAAATCGAATATATGTATAGTTTTTGCCACACATCATTTTTTGTGCAGGAGAAATCATATCTACAAGAAAGAATAATCCGATAAAGGAAATACAATGCAAGCAAACCTCAATAGAGAACATGAAAATGTTATGTTGTGGTCCACATTTCACATCCCTCTCTCTGGGTGTATATGGCTCAGCAGGATGATTTTAGAGAGGTCTGGAGAGACTATACATTGTTCTATAAGAAACGTTCAGCAGGATGATTTTAGAGAGGTCTGGAGAGACTTAGATGAACTGATGCTAAATAAAATGAGAAAACCAAGAAATCACTGTACACAGCAACCATAAGATTACACAATGATCAATTCTGATGGATGTGACTCTTTCCAACAATGAATGATTGAGACCAGTTTCAATGATCTTGTGATGAAAAGAGCCATCGATAACCAGAGAGAGGACTGTGGGAACTGAGTGTGGATCACAATATAAGATTCTCACTCTTTTTGTTGTTGTTCTCTTGCATTTTGTTTTCTTATTCATTCTCTTTCCTTTTTGATCTGATTTTTCCTTGTGCAGCAAGATAATTGTATAAATATGTTTACATATACTGGATTTAACACATATTTTAACAGGTATAACATATTGGATTGCTTGCCATCTAGGGGAGGAGGTTGGGGGAAGGAGGGGAAAATTTGGAACACAAGGCTATGCAAGGGTCAATGTTGAAAAATTATCTGTGCATATGTTTTGAAAATAAAAAGCTTTAATAAAAAATATAACAATGTATAAAATACTTGGGATTCTACATGCTAAGACACACATAGGAATTATATGAAAATAATAACAAGAGAATTTACAGAATTAAATAACTGGCACTAATGCTTATGGTAGACCATGTCAAGGATATAAAAATGACAATATTACCTAAGTTAATTTAGTTCTTCAATAACATACCGAACTACTAAAGGATGAGAAAGCTTAAAAAATGTTATTAAATTCATTTAGAACAAAAATTTTAAAATCTGAAAAGGGCTGCCTATCAATCAGGAAATAGTTGAACAAATCATGATAAATGATGTAATAGAATGTTATTGCATCAACTAACACTGAATGAAAGTGAGCAAAACCAAAATCTAATTCATAAAATGCCTACAATAGTGTAAAGAAAAAACCACTTTGAAAGATTGACATAGTCTGATCAATCCAATAATTAACCAGGAAACTAATACAAAGCATGCTTCCCAACCTGTCAGAGGTCAACTAGAGGTGCAAAACATGATAAACCTTTTCAAACAAGAGTGATGTATGCATTTCTTTGACCTGACCATGCTTATTTGTTACGAGAGGGATTTTTTTTGGAGGAATGGAGATTAGTCATAGTGATGTTCTGTTATTGTTGTTCAGTCAAGTCTGACTCTTCATAACCCCATTTGGAGTATTCTGGCAAAGATAATGGAATGATTTGCCATTTCCTCCTCCAGCTCATTGTACAAATGAGAAACTGAGGCAAACTAACTCGTCCAGTATCACACAGCTAGTAAGTCCTTGAGGCTGGATTTATATTCAGGTCTTCAGGCTCCAGGCCTAGAGCTCAAACTACTGTGCTACCTAACTTCCCCTAATAATAGTAATACCAATTTTTTTTTTAAACAGGAAAAAAGAAAAAAGAGAAGTGAAGCAATGAAACATAAAATTAATAACTTGTATTTATGTCACGTTAAGATTTATATTATCTCCTTTGAATCTCAAAACAACCCTCTAAGGTAGGTGCTATCATCAACCTCATTTTACAGAGGAAGTAACTGAGACTGGAGATAGATTATAGGATTTATCCAGGATCCCAGGTGAGTTTAAGTCTGAAGCAAAATTTTAAATCAAGTTGAGTGTCCTATTTACATTACCTCGAGGTTAGAACAGAAGGAAGTTCAGAGGAAGACACAAAATATCAAGGGCAGATTCAGAATTAAAATACTCAATTTACACATACACACGTATGCATATATACAGGCATTTACATCTGTTTTATAAATTTTACATATTATTTGTTTTATTTTTTAATTTTATATGCATATATATGTATATATTAAAGCAGTAAACGATAAGACAATTTCATAATCTACTGTTCCTGTTTTTTGTATATATTCATGGTGGTTGATGCTTGTCAAATTTTCAAATGCTCACATTATAACTAGATGTTCTCTAGTATAACTAGAGAATTTTTTGCAGAGAAAACTTTTAACAGAAATGTTTCATTAAAAAATAGTTCTGAACATATGGTCATACTAAAATTATATTTGTAAATCTGTAGAACAGTAAGCTGAGACTAGCAGTTCAACTTTGCTTTTTGTGGAGAATTCATTAGGGTACTGCAAATACCATGTTGTTTAAGCTAGTTCTTTCCCTAACAGGTAAGAAAGCTGTAACCAAGACCTGACAGGATCAGAGGCATAAGGCCCAATAAAAACAGTAATTATAGTACTTAAAGGTTTGTAAAATGCTGTGTGCGTTTGTGTGTGTGTGAAATTTAATCTTTACTACAACCTTGTGAGGTAGGTAACTGTTCTTATTACCCCCATTTTAAAAATGGATTATCTGAATTAGAAAGAAGTTAAGTGACCTGCCTAAGATCACACAATAGTATCTGAGTCAGGACCAGAATTCAGATTTCCTTTCTTTAATTCTAGCATTCTATCCATTTCACCACCTAACCACTCTACCACAAACACAGCTTCCTGATCGTTTCCAAGGGCATACTTGAGACCCACCCAAGTGAAATCAAGGCCTTTCATATTTGGCAGGTATTCCATCAACCGCCACAACTTGTCCTGTGAATTAGACAAGAGTCTGCCAAATTTCCCAAACTAATTGGCTGCTAGTATTGATTTCTTGTTGAAGTAAATAAACCTCTATGTTAACTGCGGAATGGTCTACGTAGGAGTGCTTCACTTGTTCAAAATTCAAACCCTAGCTACCAAATCAGCCTAGTCACTTCTGGTCATGTAATAAGATACTAAAAGTTCTATATATACAATTTATATCCTAGAATATTTTTATTTAAGTAACAATCATTTCATATAGAAGTTTCCACCATTCTCCCTCTTAACCCCCTCTCTCAATCCTTAGTTTCCTGTCACTATGACTTTATTTCCTAATTACACAGGCAGAAAGCTACAGGTAACTTCTTTTTTCTAAGACAGATTATTCCCTTGTTCTGTGAAAGATAAGTTATTAAGCAGATATTTTAATTTGATGCCCTCAAAACAAATATCACATACAATCATTAATATTCTCTTTTTACAAGTGAGTACAGCAAGACAAAAAGATACTTGGTGACCTGCTGAGGGTCACAAAATTAAGTGTCAAAGGCATAATTCAAACCTGAAGCCAATTATATTTCAATCCTGTTTCTTGATAGCCAGGGAAAACAGATGGATAGGTTAGGCTTTATTTTTACAAATGTATATGGCTTATTATTTAACAAACATGTTCCTAGGCTCCCCAGTAATAACTGATAACACATTTTCCCGTAGAAAAAATTCTATAAAACAAGGTTTCTTAACCTTTTTTGGTATTATGGAGTCCTTTAAGTAATCATTCTAAAGTACAGATCTGACCATGTTATTCCCCTTCTCAGGAAACTCCAGTAACTCACTATCACCTCCAAAATCAAATATAAAATTCTGCTGGCATTCCTTCCATAACCTGGCCCACTCTCCCAGTCAGTTCTCACACACTCCATCCTCTCCTACATTTCCTATGATCCTTGCTATTCCTTGAACAAGACAATTCAAATTCCAATTGCAGCCATTTTCACTGACAGTCCCTACCAGGAATACAGGCTCTCCCTTCTTATCTTTACATAGTTGGCTTTCTTCAAATGCTGGTTAAAATCTTACCTTCTAGAGGAAGCCTTTCCCAATTTCCCCTTAATTCTACTGCCTTCCCTTTGTTGATTATCTCCAAACTTATCCCATGTGTATTTTGTTTGTTCAGTTGTTTGCATGTTGTCTCCTCCATTAAACTGGGAAGCTCCCTAAGAGTAGGTACTATCTTTTATTTTTCTTTGTTATCTCCTACCCTTAGCACAGAACCTGGCTCATAGTAGGAACTTAATAAAAGCTTACTGAATGACTGCTAAATTCCAGTTAGAGGTTAGTAAAAATAAAATGTGATTTTTTTTTTCCCCATCCAAATTTATGTATGGGAAAAATCTCCTTGACCAGAATGTAAGTGTGGGTGAGGGGACTGTCCATGAACCCCAGGGTAAGAGCCCTGCTATATAACATTAGGGGTCTGTAGCCACAGAGTCCAGTTACCTTCTAGATAGACTAGATTTTTGCAGGATAGATGAGGAATCTTAACAACTCTGTGTAATACTATTTATAAATACTGCAATTGAGTTTCTATCCCACTTAGATACTGCCTGCTTCAGGTCTTCCTTTTCTGCCTCATTTCCCATAGTACTCTCAAGGGCTGAGAATGCTCTCTTCTCCATCACATAGCTCTTGTCACCCCCACACTCTACCCCCTCCAGTCTCTACTCTACTGTGGTGTTTGTTCCATCCCTCCATATAACCCCATGTTCTTATTCTCTTGTCTGTCTCTCTGACATACTCTATGTGTCATCTTCAATCTCTCCCATCTACTGGTTCCTCCATCCTTACAAAAAACTTTCAATGGAGAAACCTTTAACAACAATGGATGCAGAGAATTATGGTAAATAAGATGACCATAAAACAAAATAGGCAAGTTATTACATAAAGCTAGAAAACTGCAGATGCAAAACAATAACAATTAGAATCAAAAGAAAAACAATAAAATAAGGAAAAATCTTCATGGAAAATCTCTGCAGAACCAGGAGATCATTGTACAGGGCAACAAGATTATATGATGATCTATTTTGATGGATGTGGCACTTCTCAACAGTGAGATGATCCAGGCCAGTTCCAATGATCTTGTGATGAAGAGAGCCATCTATACCCAGAGAGAGGACTGTGGGAACTGTGTGTGGATCACAACATAGCATTTTCACTCTTTTTGTTGTTGTTTGCTTGCCTTTTATTTTCTTTCTCATTTTTTTTCCCTTTTCAATTTTTCTTGAGCGGTAAGATAATTGTACAAACATGTATGCATATATTGGATTTAATATATATTTCTACCATGTTTAACATATATTGGATTACTTGCTATCCAGGGGAGGGAAAATTGGAACACAAGGTTTTGCAAGGATTAATGTTGAAAAATTATCCATGTATGTTTTGAAAATTAAAAGGCTTTAATTTAAAAAAATCTGAGAAAATTCTTATATTCCAACTATTAGAAAAATTTTATTTGCTGTTTTTCAGTCATGCCCAACTCTTCATTATCTCAATTGAGATTTTCTTGGCAAAGATATTGCGCCATTTCCTTCTCCAGCTCATTTTACAGGTAACACCAGAAGCAAACAGGGTTAAGTGACTTGCCTAGGGTCACACATAGCTAAGAGGCATATGAGATCAGATTTATAAATTTTCCTGACTTCAGACTCAGAACTTTATCCACTTACACTACCTAGCTTCCTTAAAGAATTTATACAAATATATAAGAATAAGTGGTAAAAATATGAACAGAAAGTCTCAAAAGAAGAAAAGCAAAATATGAACAATTACATGAAAAAATGTTTCAAATCACTAACAATTAGAAGAATGCAAATTAAAACAAGCTGGTGAGCTAACAGCTCATTCATCAAAATGTCAAAGATGCTAAGAGAAAAATATCAATTGTTGAAAGTAAACTATTAGTGGTGGAGTTCTGAATTGGTTCAATCATCCTAGAAAACAACTTGGCACTACAAGTTGTTAAAGTGCACATTCTCTTAAACTTCTTTAACCCTCTCCTCTTCTTATCCTCTTATTATTAAAGGCAATACCATCCTCCAAGTCACACAGGCTTCCAAGCCAGAAGTCATTCCTCGGTTTGTCATTTTCTGTCACTCTCCATATCCAATCAATTGCCAAGGCCTGTTCATTCTACTATCATAACATCTATTAAACCCTCTTTTTACAAATGACGCTGCCAGCACCTTGGTGTAGGCCTTCATAACCTGAATTTTAAAAATACTTTTATTAAGGTTAAAATACCTTTCTGATTAGTCTCCTAATCTCAAATTGTTCTCCCCTCCCAATAAATCCTCCATTGTCAAAAATCTTTAAATATAGGTTTGATCATTCCATGCCCATTCAATAAATTCTAGTGACTCCTTCTCACCTCTAGTATAAAATAAAAAAATCTTCTGTTCAGTTGATCCTGGTAATCTGATCCTTTCTTACCTTTCTAGTTTCCTTACACCTTACCTCAACCACATATCCTGAGATTCAACAACACTGGCTTTACTATTACTCACACAAGAAGTTCCATTTCCTTTATCTGGCTATTTTCATTTGCTGTTTTCCATGCCTAGAATTCTCTACCTCCTCATCTCTTATTTCCTAAAAGTCTTAGTTGGGGAATGACTAAATTATGGTAAATGAATATAATCTACTCTCTGTAAGAAGCCTTCTAATAGTACCTTCTTTCTAAGATTATCTAAATTTATCCAGTTAACTCTTGGACAGAAGGGACTTTTTTCTTGCCTTTCTTTGTAGCCCCAGTGCTTAGGACAATGTTTGACATATAAGAAATGTTAAATATTTTGTTGATTTGACTAAGACAATGGTAATATTAGGCATGAGCCCAAAAGAGATGGAGAGAGGAAAAGAATCATCTACATGAATAAGAATATAAACAGTGGCTAGGAGACACAGTGAATAAATAGAATCCATGGCTTTGGAATCACTGGACAATTTTATGGGGCAGGATTTGAATCATTAGCGGTGTGATGTTGGGTAAGTCACTTCACCTCTTTTTGCTTCAGTTTGCTCAACTGGAAAAAAAAGGGGGATAACAACAGGACCTATCTCTCATGATTGTCAGGATAAAATGGGATTTTTGTAAAATGCTTTGCAAACCTTAAATAAATATATTAAAGAAGCTAGTTACTATTATTATAAACACTTTTTGTTGTAGCAAAGAACAAATTGAAGAATGGTTGAACAAATTGTGGTATATCAAAGTGAAAGTGTATTACACCATAAAAAGTAAAGACTGACAGGTTTAAAGAAATATGGAAACAGTTATATGAACTAATAAGCAAAAAAAGGAGGAAAATTTACATAGGGTTACAATAATATGCTGAAAAAATAAATCTCATTAGATCCTACTATCTCCTCAAATTATCTTGCTATTATCTTTCTTTCCTTTTTTAAGCCAAATTTAGTAGAAAAAGCTATCTACTTTCCTTGTTCACTTTTCCTCTCCCCTCTACAATCTGGCTTTGGTTGGACTCATCAATTGAAACTGTTCTCTTCTAAATTACCAATGACCTTTTAATCAAAACTGATAGTCTTAATCTTCATCCCTCTTGATCTCTCAGCATTTGACACTTAAATACTCTTCTGTCCTGGATATTTTCTTTTCTCTGGATTTTCATGTAACAAACCTTTCTTGGTTTTCTTCTTATCTGTCTGAATGCTGCTTTTCAGTGTCCTTTATATCTAATGATATGATTATCTACATCACTGCCTTAAATTGTGCCAAGTCTGTCCTAGACCATCTTTTCTCTACTTTTACTTGGTAATCTCCAAAATCCTATGGGTTTAAGCATTACCTCTCTATGTGCAGATGACTCCTAAATCTCTATTCTGTTGTACTCTCTAGTTTCAATGCCATATCACCAGTGCCAAATGTATATTCTAAAATGAACATCTCAATGACACATCAATTTCAATTCTTACTCCCTACATGCATCCAATTAGTTTTCAAACTTTGTTTTTACTTCCACAGTATCTCTGGCATACATCTCCGCTTCTCTTCATTTACACAGCCATCACCTAGTTCAAACTCTCCTCATCTCTTGCCTTTGTTACTGCCACAGCTTAATTGGTAGTTACAAGTACATTTTTGCCATTCCTCATACGACTCCAATTCTCAACACAATGCCTTTGCATTGACTGCTTACATGCCTGAAATGTTCTCCTTCCTTACCTTAGCAAATTGTTGTCTGTCCTTTGTTCTCAAAGAGGCCTGTGACATCAGGGAAGGGATCCCATGACATGCAAGTAAGTTGGATTTAAGGGAGGGCTGTGCAAAGTCACCAGCTTTATTCTCTCTTCCAAAACCATCTGGGCCCAATTGTAAAATGCAAATCTGCACAACTGGAGATGGTCCTATATGCAGTGGTCGATGTTGGCCTATTTAGGCTTGTCTTTAACAAGTCTCAGCTTGGGTGAGGCAATGCTGGTCTCTAAGGATCTCTAGTTCAAGAAGCTTCCCCATCCTACCAGACGTTAATGAATTCTCCTCAAAATTATTTGAATGTACCCCTGTTATTTCTCCCTTTATAACAGGGATAGGGAACTTTTTTTTTTTCCTGCCAAAGGCCATTCGGATATTTATAACATCATTCACAGGCCATATAAAATTATCAACTTATAGAACTCAAGCAGTGGGAGGTTGTTGTACATAGTTTTCAGGACATCACCACCTGTGATTACCTTAGTAAATGATTTCACAGGTCTTATGAGGACAAGATGTTCCCCACTCCTACTTTATAAGCCTCCTGAGTAAAAGAAAAAGTTTGCTTCTCTCTTCTTATCCTCAGTGCCTGGCACAGAGTAATTGGTTGAGAAAGAAATAAGTAAAAAAAAAAAAAATTCATAAGTGACAAATGCTGGAGAGGATGTGGGAAAAATGAAACATTAATGTACTGTTGGAGCTGTGAACTGATTCAACCATTTTGTAGAGCAAGTTGGAACTATGCCCAAACAGCTATAATATCATGCATACCCTTTGACCTAGCAAGACCACTGCTGGATCTGTATCCCAAAAGAAATAAAAAACAAGGAGGAAAAGGATATTTTATATTTATTTATAGCAACACTTTTCTGGGGGCAAAGAACTGTTAATTGAGGAAATACCTATCAGTTGGGAAATGGCTGAATAAATTTTGATATGTAATTATAATGGAATACTATTGTACTATAAGAAATGATGAGCAGGATGCTCTCAGAAAACCTGAAAAGACTTCCATGAGCTCATGCATAATGAAATACAATGTGATGGAATATCACTGTGCTGTTGAGAAATGACAAAGATGATAAATACAAAGAAGTATTGGAAAGACATATGAAATGATGAAAAGTGAAATTAAAACTGAAAAACCATATATATTACAACAATGAAAATGGAAAAAACAAAGCAACTGAAACTGAATCATAATTAATTAAATTATATAAATTTATAATGACCAAGACTGACCCCAAAGAAGAAATTAAAAAATACCTTCCCCTGATTTTTTGCAGAGGTAGGAGAAATTAAGAGTATGGAACACGACATATAATGCTAGATTTAGGGGGAGGATACATTAGCTAGTTTTGTTGAACTTTTTAAAATTCTTTGTTACAAGGGATGGTGCTCTGAAGAAGGTTTGGAGGAGGTAAACTCTAGGAAGTTTCAATGATAATAAAAACAAAGTATGTCAGCAGTTTTTTAAATTACACATTTAACATAATTTGCCTACCCCATGTAAATAATGAATGGATCTGCTTTCCATTAAGGTGTTTTCATTTCCTTTCCACAAGGGTTTACTAAGTGGTTACTGTGTGTCTAACTCCCCAGCAGCAGCACCTGCACATAAACCCAAATCCCAACCCCAGCTCTTCTAACCAAAGTGTATACACACTAGCCACAATCCCGTTAAATCTCAAAAGCAAGCATAAACTTTCACCATCTTGATTAAGACTATCCCGTCCAAGAAGCGTGAAGCTCCCAAATAACCTTAATGTGGAGAGAAGGGGAGAGGAGAGGGAAGGGAAGAGAAAGAGAAAAGGGGAGAGGGAGGGAAGGAAGAGGAAAGAAAATGGGGAAAAGGAGGAAAGGGAGAGAAGGAGAGCAAAGGAGGAGAGGAGAGAAGGAATAGGAGAGAAAGAGGGGGTAGAGGAAAGCAGTAAAAGAGGAAAGACATGGAAGAGAGAAGGAAAAATAGAGAAAGAAGAAAATAAAATAGGAATACAGAGGAAAAGGGGAGAGGGAGAAAAGGAGGAAAAAGAGGGAAAAGAAAGGGAGCAAGAGGGAAAGAGGGAGAGAGAAGAAAAAGAAAAAAGATAAAGGGAAAAATGAGGGAAGGAGAGAAGGAAGGAAGGAAGGAGGGAAGGAGGAAGGGAGGGAGGAAGGAAGGAAGGGAGGAAGGAAGGAAGGGAGGGAGGGAGGGAGGGAGGGAGGGAGGAAGGAAGGAAGGAAGGAAGGGAGGGAGGGAGGGAGGGAGGGAGGGAGGGAAAGAGGGAGGAAGGGAGGGAGGAAGGAAGGAAGAAAGGAAGGAAGAGCCGGCGCGCGCTGGGCATCGATCCGAGCTTCAATGCACATCCCCGCCCAGAACATCTCCATTCTCACTCACACGATACTTTGTCAGGGAAGCCTTTTGTGCCCACCGAGGTCCGGCACCAAGGACAGATCACTCACCTCATGCTATAGGCCCCTGCGCCCAGTTCCTGACCGATCCCGGACAGACTGGAGTCGAAATCCTGCACCAGCCCGGACTCGATCACCTCATCGGCCAGCGGCAGCTTCAGGGCCCAGGCCATCCCGCCTCCTTCCAAAGGGCGCCCTGCAGACACTGGCCTTTCTTGCGCTAAACACGGACTTTTCGAGCTCCGACCCGGGCGGCGGGATGCAGTTCCACTCCACCCGACCAAGGCTAGAGGAAAGTCCGCCCACGCCCACTCCGACCCCCACCCTCTGTCTTCTACCCGGGCTGCCCCTCCCCGGACTCCGAGCCCTCCCGCTCCGTCTGGCTGCTGGCTCTGGAGAAACGGCGCGGCTTCTGAGGGCTGGCTCTTCCAGTCCAGACACACAAATCCCGGATCTCCCTGACCGCCCCCCCTACACCAGCCCTGCCCCCCGCCTGGTAGTTCTAGCCTCGGGTCTTCTAGTTTCCCACCCACCCCACCCCACCCCACCCCACCCCCAACCCCAACCCTCCCCACAAGTATCCCACCCCTCGGGGCCTGCGCTTTCCTCTTTCCCAGCACAGGCCACACTTCCGGTCAATCTTAGTCTCGTTTCCGGTCACTCCTATCCTATCCGACCCACCCGTCCCCTTAGAACTAAAGCTAGAACAACTTTTCCTGGGAGTCGTCCCAGCTCACTAACAACCCCCACCCCCACTTCGCCAAATCCTAAAGCCCTCCCCCAAGGCAGCCACAAAGCACGGAGAAGGGGGCCCAATGCTTGCCTCAAAACCCAGGCCTACAGAAGCCCCGCTCCTCCCCTCCGCCTGCTCGTAGGTCCCTAGCCCGCCAATCATTACACCGCCTCGTCAACCGCCGCTGCCAGGCCAACCAATCTAGTGCGTCCCCTTTAGTGAGACCGCCTTAACTCCCATGACGTCTCTCCCTCTCCCCCCCATGATGGGCGTGGCTATCAATCTCTGCAGAGGAGATTGGCGGTTTCCACACAACTCTCCTCCTCAAGAGGCGGAACTAAGCGTGGTTTGAGCAGCCTGCACTGAGTTTGGGTACCGCTTAGTCTCCTCGTGGTCTTCTGCGCTGCAGTTCGATTAATATTATTTTCTGCTTTTATCTTTGACTGATGACCAGCTGTATACGGGGTCACGTCTTCAGTCATATGTCCTCATAGTCCCTGACCGTGTACATTCTTAACCCATGAACTTTTTCTTTTTAAAATAGTTTTTATAATTAGGCACCTAAGTTACTCAATGACTTGAATGCTGGACTTGGAATCAGGAAACGTTTCAAATCCTGCCTCACACAACTACTAGCTATATAACCCCAGGAAAATCACTTGACTTCCCTCAGCCTCAATTTCCTCACCTGTAAAAAAGTGTTATAATAGCGTTTACCTCATTGGGTTGCTGTGAGAACCAAATGAGATAACACTAGATTTCTTCTGTGATCCTATGCATTTTATTGTTATATTTTTATTTTTTATTTCTTTTTTAAATAGTATTTTATTTTTCCAAATACATGCAAAGATAGTTTTCAGCATTCACCCTTGTAAAACCTTGTGTTCCATATTTTTCTCTTTCCCTTCCTCTCACCCCTCTTTTCCCCTAGGCAGCAAGTAATCCAATATAGGTTAGACTGGGCAATTCTTCAAAATATATTTCTATATTTATTATGCTGCACAAGAAAAATCAGATGAAAAAATAAAAAATATGGAAAAAAAAAGCAAACAACAGAAAAGGTAAATATTCTATTGTGATCCACATTCAGTCCCCACAGTCATCTCTTTGGATGCAGATATGGCACTCTATCACAAGTCTATTGGAATTGGCCTGAATTACTTCATTGTTGAAAAGAGCCAAGTCCATCAGAATTGATTAGCTAATCTTGTTGCTGTGTACAAAGGTCTCTTGATTCTACTCCCTTCACTTAATATCAGTTTGTGTAAATCTCTCCAGGCCTCTTTGAAATCCTGCTGATCATTTCTTGTAGAATAATAATATTCCATCACCTTCATATACTATACCTTATTCAGCCATTCCCTAAAATGACAGACATCCACTCAATGTTCTTTGCCATTACAAAAAGGGCTGCTACATTTTTACAAACTTGAGTCCTTTTTCCTTTTTTTATGATCTCTTTGGGATATAAGCCCGTAGAGACACTGCTGGATCTAACATTATGCACATTTGATAGCCCTTTGGGCATAGTTCCAAATTGTTCTCCAGAATGACTGGATCAGTACATATTGCATGTATTTTAAATATTATGTGAAAGGGTCCACGGGCTTCACCAGACTGCCAAAGCAACATGACACAAAAAAGCTTAAGAACCTACCTTTATTTATTTTTTTTATAAAGCTTTTTATTTACAAAACATATGAGTGATTTTTCTACATTAACCTTTGCAAAAACTTTTTTTTTCCCAAGCTTTTCCCCTCCTTCCCCCCACCCCCTACCCCTAGATGACAGGTAATCTAATACATGCTAAACAGTATAAATTATATGACAAATACAATACATGTATACATATCTATACAGTTATCTTACTGCACAAGAAACATCAGATCTAAGAAAGAGAAGAAGAAAAAACAACCTAATAAGGAAAACAAAATGCATGGAAATATTCACAGAAAGCGTTTAAAATGCTGTGTTGTGGTTCACACTCAGTTCCTACAGGACTCTCTCTGGATGTATATGACTATCTTCATCGCTGAACAACTGGTTTGAATCACATCATTGTTGAAGAGAACCATGTCCATCAAAATTGATCATCGTATAGTCTTGTTGCTGTGTATAATGTTCTCCTGGTTCTGCTGATTTCACTCAGCATCAGTTCATGCAAGTCTCTCCAGGCCTCTCTGAAATCATCCTGCTGGTCATTTCTTACACAGCAATAATATTCCATAACAATCATATACCATAATTTATTCAGCCATTCTCCAATTGATGGGCATCCTTTCAATTTCCAGTTTCTTGCCACTACAAAAAGGACTGCCACAAACATTTTTGCACATGTGGGTCCCTTTTCCTCCTTTAAAATCTCTTTGGGATATAGGCCCAGTAGAAACACTGCTGGGTCAAAGGGTATGCACAGTTTGATAACTTTTTGAGCATAGTTCCAAATTGCTCTCCAGAATGGTTGGATCTGTTCACAGTTCCACCAACAATATATCAGTGTCCCAGTTTTCCCACATCCCCTCCAACAGTTATCATTATCATTTCCTGTCATTTTAGCCAATCTGACAGGTGTGTAGTGGTATCTCAGAGTTGTCTTAATTTGCATTTCTCTGATCAATAGTGACTTGGAGCACCTTTTCATGTGACCAGAAATAGTTTCAATTTCTTTGTCTGAAAATTGTCTGTTCATATCTTTTGACCATTTATCAATGGGAGAATGGCTTGAATTCTTATATATTTGAGTCAATTCTCTATATACTTTAGAAATGAGGCCTTTATCAGAACCTTTGGATATAAAAATATTTTCCCAGTTTACTGCTACCCTTCTAATCTTGTCTGCATTCATTTTGTTTGTACAAAAACTTTTTAACTTGATATAGTCAAACTTATCTATTTTGTGATTAATGATGACCTCTAGTTCTTCTTTGGTCACAAATTCCTTCCCCCTCCACAGGTCTGAGAGGTAAACCATCCTACATTGTTCTAATTTGTTTATAATATCATTCTTTATGTCTAGATCTGAATCCATTTTGACCTTATCTTGGTATATGGTGTTAGGTGTGGGTCAATGCCTAATTTCTTCCAGACTAGTTTCCAATTATCCCAGCAGTTTTTGTCAAATAGTGAGTTTTTATCCCAAAAACTGGGGTCTTTGGGTTTATCGAACACTAGATTACAATTGTCATTGAGTATTTTGTTCTGTGAACCTAACCTATTCCACTGATCCACTACTCTATTTCTTATCCAGTACCAAATGGTTTTGGTGACCACTGCTTTATAATATAGTTTTAGATCTGGTGCAGCTAGGCCACCCTCATTTGCATTTTTTTTCATTAATTCCCTTGAAATTCTTGACCTTTTGTTTTTCCAGATGAATTTTGTCGTTATTTTTTCTAGTTCAGTTAAATAATCTCTTGGGAGTTTGATTGGTATAGCACTAAATAGATAGATTAGTTTAGGTAGTATTGCCATCTTTATTATATTCGCTCGACCTATCCAAGAGCACTTGATGTTTTTCCAATTGTTTAGATCTGACTTTATTTGTGTGGAGAGTGTTTTGTAGTTTTGCTCATATAGATCCTGACTTTCCCTTGGCAGATATATTCCCAAATATTTTATACTATCAATAGTTATTTTGAATGGAATTTCTCTTTGTATCTCTTCCTGTTGCATTTTGTTTAAAAATGTTTTTGATTTATGTGGATTTTTTTTGTATCCTGCAACTTTGCTAAAGTTGTGGATTAATTCTAATAGTTTTTAGTTGATTTTCTAGGGTTCTCTAAGTAGACCATCATATCACCTGCAAAGAGTGATAATTTGGTTTCCTCATGACCTACTCTAATTCCTTTAATCTCTTTTTCTTGTTTTATTGCCAAGGCTAGCATTTCTAATACAATATTGAATAGTAATGGTGATAGTGGGCAACCTTGTTTCACCCCTGATCTTATTAGGAATGGTTCCAATTTATCACCATTACATATGATGCTAGCTGATGGTTTTAAATAGATGCTACCGACTATTTTAAGGAAAAGTCCATTAATTCCTATGCTCTCTAATGTTTTTAATAGGAATGGATGTTGGATTTTATCAAATGCTTTTTCTGCATCTATTGAGATTATCATGTGTTTTTTGTTATTTTGGTTATAGATATAGTCAATTATTTAATAGTTTTCCTAATATTGAACCATCCCTGCATTCCTGGTATAAATCCTACTTGGTCATGGTGTATTATTCTGGGAATGATTTTCTGTAATCTCTTTGCTAATATTTTATTTAAGATTTTTGCATCAATATTCGTTAAGGAGATTGGTCTATAATTTTCTTTCTCTGTTTTTGTTTTACCTGGTTTAGGTACCAGTACCATGTCTGTATTATAAAAGGAGTTTGGTAGGAGTCCTTCATTCCCTATTTTTTCGAATAGTTTATATAATATTGGAGTTAATCAGAACCTACCTTTATATACTGTTTATTCTCCCAACTTTGAAACTTCCAAAGGAAAGTCGCTCTATGTTCAGAGAAAGTGGAGGTATGGTGGGATAGCATGATTAGACCTACAAATCAAGGAAACTGATACCTAGAAAGGTTGAATGTCTTTCCTAGTTACATCGTAGAAGAAAAATTTGGACTTAAGTGCTTTGACTCTACTACAAACCCCAAATTATAAGATGTGGGTTTCTACTTTTTTTTTTTTTTTTTTTTTTTTACTATTTTTAGTGTGATATCATGTAAGCCTTCTGTCTCGGTTTCTTCATCTGCAAAATAAGAAAGTTGCAGTATAATCTGGAGTTCTTAACTAAAGATCTATGAACTTGTTTTGCATTTTTAATGTTTTTATAAGTTGAAATACAATTGCTTTTGTTTATAATTCTGTATTTTATTTTTATGTATTTAAAAGTATTCTTCTGAGTCCATAGACTTTACCAGAGTGCCAAAGGGATCCCTGTCACAGAAAACGTAAAGAAGCCTGAACTAGATGATTCTTAACGTTCCTTCCAGCTCTAAGGTTCTACAACAGCCTTTAAAATAGGGGATCTTCAAGGAATGAATGAAGCTTCCTATAGTGAGAAGAATTGAGATCTCAAAACCTTTAAGAAACTAGTATGGTGTGGAAAGAGCACTTTTTTCTTTATGCATAAAAAGAAATGAAAATGATTGTTATCTAAAAATCTTTTTAAAGTTTTTTTTATGTATAGATGACATAGTTTAGATCAGTAGTATACTCTTATTTGAACAATGAGAAGCTACTACTATCTATTTATGATATGGTGTTTAGAGCTGCACAGAATGGTTAAGAAATAAATAATTCAAAAGAAGCTAGCTGGCAGTGGGTAGAGCACAGTAGGTAGGAGGACCTGACTTCAAATCCAGCACTTATCACTACCTATGTGATCCTGAGCAAGTGACTTACCCCCAATAGCTTCACAAAAATAAAGAAAGAAAGGAAGGAAGGAAGGAAAGGGACGGGAAGGAAAGAACAGAGGGAGGGAGGAAGGAAGGAGAGAGGGAAAGGAAAGAGGGACGGAAAAATCCCTAATGAGATAATATTTGTAAAGTGATTAGCACATAAGATGACAGGAAAAGATAATGACGAATGTTGGAGGGGATGTGGGAAAACTGGGACACTGATACATTGTTGGTGGAACTGTGAACAGATCCAACCATTCTGGAGAGCAATTTGGAACTATGCTCAAAAAGTTATCAAACTGTGCATACCCTTTGACCCAGCAGTGTTTCTACTGGGCCTATATCCCAAAGAGATCTTAAAGGAGGGAAAGGGACCCACATGTGCAAAAATATTTGTGGCAGCCCTTTTTGTAGTGGCTAGAAACTGGAAACTGAATGGATGTCTATCAATTGGAGAATGGCTGAATAAATTATGGTATATGAATGTCATGGAACATTATTGTTCTGTAAGAAACGGCCAGCAGGATGATTTCAGAGAGGCCTGGAGAGACTTGCATGAACTGATGCTGAGTGAAATGAGCAGAACCAGGAGAACATTATATACAGCAACAAGACTATACGATGATCAATTCTGATGGACATGGCTCTCTTCAATAATGAAATGTTTCAAACCAGTTCTAGTTGTTCAGTGATGAAGAAAGCCATATACACCCAGGGAGAGGCCTGTGGGATCTGTGTGTGGAGCACAATGTAGCATTTTCACACTATTGATGTTTGCTTACATTATATGTTCCTTTTCGGGTTTTTTTTCCCCCTGTACAGCAAGATAACTGTATAAATATATATACATATATTTGATCTGTCAAATATTTTAACATAATTAACATGTATTACACTTCTTGCCATCTAGGGGATAGGGTGGAAAGTAGGAGGGAAAAATCTGTAACAAAGCTTTGCAAGGGCCAATGTTTGAAAAATTGCCTATGCATATGTTTTGCAAATAAAAACCTTTACAAAAAAGTGATTAGCACAATGCCTGACATATAATAGTCACTTACTAAATGCTTGTTTCTTTCCTATTCTATAATATTCTATAATAAAACATAGTTTCCTACTCCTTCTGTCCTGTTAGGGTTTTGAAGACAGAATTCTATTTCTGTTCAGTAGCATATCCAAGGATTGTAATCTAGAAACAGTAGAGAGGATACTCCCTATCTTAAGGCTTTACCTGGATCTAGTATGTTTTTTTTTTTTATTAAAACTTTTTATTGCAAAACATATGTTTGGGTAATTCTTCAACATTGACCTTACAAAGCTTTCTGTTACAAATTTTCCCCCCCTAGTCTTCACCCCTCTCTTAGATGGCAAGAAATCCACTACATGTTAATTATGTTAAAATACTTGACAAATCGAATATATGTATACATATTTCCACACTTATCATTGTTGTGCAAGAAAAATCTTACCTATAAAAAAAATCTGAGAAAGGAAACACAATGCAAGCAAACTTCAATAGAGAGCATGAAAATGTTATATTGTGGTCCACATTTCATATCCCTCTCTCTGGGTGTATATGGCTTTCTTCAGTGAACAATTGGAAGTGGTTTTGAAACACTTCATTGTTGAAGAGAGCCATGACCATCAGAATTGATCATCATATAGTATTGTTGTTGCCGTGTATAATAATCTCCTGGTTCTGCTCACTTTGCTCAGCATCAGTCCGTGCAAGTCTCTCCAGGCCGCTCTGAAATCATCCTGCTGGTCGTTTCTTACAGAACAATAATATTCCATAACATTCATATACCATAATTTATTCAGCCATTCTCCAATTGATGGGCATCCATTCAGCTTCCAGTTTCTAGCCACTACAAAAAGGGCTGCCACAAACATTCTTGCACATGTGGGGCCCTTTCCCTCCTTTAAGATCTTTTTGGGATATAAGCCCAATAGAAACACTGCTGGATCAAAGGGTAGGCACAGTTTGATAACTTTTTGAGCATAGTTCCAAATTGCTCTCCAGAATGGCTGGACTAGATCTAGTATGTTGATATAGAAGTGACATGCTGGGCTTCAAGAAGACAATTTCTTTTCTTTTCTTTTCTTTTTTTATTTTTTTTTATTTGTAAAACATATGTATGGGTAATTCTTCAACAGTAATCCTTACATAGCTTTACTGTTACAAATTTTTCCCCCCTACTCTCCCCCACCCCTCCCCTAGGTGGCAGGATATCCACTACATGTTAATTATGTTAAAATACTTGACAAATCGAATATACGTATACATATTTCCACACTTATCATTGTTGTGCCACAAAAATCGTATCTACAAGAAAGAAAAATCAGATAAAGGAAACACAATGCAAGCAAACATCAATCGAGACATGAAAATGTTATGTTGTGGTTCAGGAAGACAATTTCAACTTAACTTTCTAGATTTTTTTATCCTCTAATCAGGATGCTATATCCTAAAAAAAATCATTCATATCT
Source organism: Myrmecobius fasciatus (assembly GCA_023553655.1). Classification (NCBI taxonomy): domain Eukaryota; kingdom Metazoa; phylum Chordata; class Mammalia; order Dasyuromorphia; family Myrmecobiidae; genus Myrmecobius; species Myrmecobius fasciatus. The sequence goes on along the minus strand of JAJPUD010002730.1, from coordinate 131,944 downwards.
ATGAAAAACATATTAGATGATATACCTTCCCTGTAAGTATATCATTGTCATTCACTTTACTTCACTTTAAAAATCAGGGGACCATTAAAAGTCAAGATAATTGATGCAGAGTTAGAGGTTGCCCAAATGGAGGATAAAGATAGAGCCACCAAAAGAGACATATTGATATTTTCATAATTCTCATATTTGATACCCTAAAGATATCAAAAGTAGTATTGTCCTCAAATAAATTTGTGACAAGGATGAAAGCTGAAGTTGAGAAATGGGACAAGATTTTGCATGTGGTTTTGTCACTTGATTCTACTCCCTTGCATGATGTTAGATTTTTTTGCCATGAAGAGAGACTTTTGGTCTACTATTCCATGTCCTTCTTTCATGTGACCAAGAACTTACCAAGACCAATAAAATTGAGAGTTCTAGGTGATTTTGTTGTTGTTTGTTTTTTCTTTCTTTTGTGTGTTTTTTCTACTTTTCATCTGATTTTTCTTGCACAGCATGATGAATATGGAAATATATTTTGAACTGCACATGTTCTACCCATATTGGATTGCTTGGTGTCTTGGGGAAGGGAGAAGGGGGAGAGAAGGAGAAAAATTTGGAACGCAAGGTTTTGCAAACATGAATGTTGAAAACTATCTTTGCATGCATACGGAAAAATAAAATACTATTTAAAAAAGAGAGAGAGAGAGAGAGAGAGAGTTCTGGATGAGGCAGACAACTTGAAGCTGATTGCTCCTACTGCAAGCTTTGCTGATATAACTTAAGGGAAACATGGTAAAAGATAAGCTGGGACAGATTTTGGAAATTTGTAGTAGTAAGATAAAAAATTAGATAGAGGCACCAAAAGAGCCATATTGATATTTTCATATTTCAAAGTAATATTCCATTTCTCTTCTCTTAGGTTAAAACTTTAATCTGATATGGAAATAAATTAGAAGCCTCTTTTTTAGTTTAGCTAAAAATATTAAGAAATGCCATTTTTCTCTGATTGCCCTTAGGAAATGCCTCTAGGAAAGATAATAGGTTGAGGACAAATAAGCCTTTCATTAAGTGAATGGATTGGATTTATCTCTCTACAAGCTAAAATGACTTAAGTAGAAATTAAATAAAATTATTTCTGACTTGGTATATTGTTGGTATTTAAGAAATACTTGTTGACTAAGTATATAATAAAATCAACATTACTTTCTTTTTTAAAATACTCTGTATTTTTTCAATAAGCAAAAATCTTCTTTTTTTTCCCCCCACTCCCAAACCCTCCCAACCAAGTACCACAAAAACTGCTACAAACATGTAGGGTCAAGTAAAACAGATTTCCACATTGGCTATGTCCCCACTCCAATTCTCCGTCTCAAATATATATATTTTTTCACCTATCAGGTAGTGGGTGGCACATTTCATCACTGGCCCTCTAGACTAGTGGTTCATCATTATGTTTCCTAAGTCATTCAACATATAAATTGTTTCATTCACCTTATTGTTCAATTGTTTCAGTCACACACTCTTCATGACCCCATTTGGAGTTTTCTTGGCAAAGATATTGAAATTGTTTGTCATCTCCTTCTCCAGCTCATTTTGCAGAGTTAAGGCAAACAGAATTAAGTGACTTTCCTAGGATCACACAGTAAGTGTTTGAGGTAAAATTTGAACTTGAATCTTTATGATTCCAGACTCAGCATTCTATACACTGCACCTCCTAATTGCCTATTCATTCTGTATCAATTCATAAAAGTCTTCCTAGCTTTCTCTAAAACCATCACCATCATTTCTTGTAGTACAATAGTTTTCTATCACATATCATAGCTTATTTATCTATTACCCAATTTGTGGACAAATATTGTTATTTTTTGTCACTTTAAAAGGAGCTATAAATATTGCTGTACATTTTTAGAGTTTATTTTGCTTCCTTCCCCCAGAGGATTCCTCTTTCTATTCTTTCCTTAAGATTATTAAAACCTAACAGAATCATTCTCAGTCTCCTTTCTATGACCACTAATTATGATAAGGTTCAGAGGAAACATATATCTGATCTCCCCATATTTAATAGTAAGCCATTCATTCTTGTTTAGTCCCTTATGATTGAAATGCAAACACAGGAAACATAAAAAAGTAAAAACAAAAAAGTCTTTACTCAATTATGGTTTTTCTTCAAGAATGCTTGAAGGTCTGCTATTTCACTAAAGATCCATTTTTTCTTTTCTAGCATTATACTCCGTTTTTTTCTGGGTAATTATTCTTGCTGATGGCATTCAGGTGGTCTGATAATGCTTAAATTTTTTCTACTTGATTTGTTTTCTAGGTCACCTATTTTTGTTATTCATTTCCTTCAATTTTTTATATTTATATTAATTATATGTTATATATATTATATTAATATTTCTTGTTATCTTACTGAGTAATTTTTTATTTGGTTCATTTTACATTTTAGGAAATTTGTTGCTTGGTACCTCTTCTGCCACTCTATTAATTCTCTTATCAATTCTTTCTTCTAGAGTTCTCATTTCTTATCCATTTTTCCCTTCAGTACTCTCATTTAATTGATAATATTTTGAAATTTTCATCTTTTCTAGAAATTCTACTTGAGTTTGTGCAAAAACTAGGCTTTTCTTTGAAAGTTTGCTTATAGATGGTTTGGAATCACTCTCTTCCAACCATTTCTTTCTTTAAAAATATTTTTCCCAATTACATGTAAAAACAATTTTAGCATTTTGAGTTCCAAATTCTCTCTCCTCCCTAACTTCCCCTCTGCCCTGCTCCTCCCCGTCCCATCATTAAGAAGGCAAGCAATTTAACAGAGGTTATATATGCAACATATTACTTTCTAGGCTCTCTGGTTTCTCTGTGCTTCCTTTAAATTTCCTTTTGTTCTCTCCTATGTAGTAAAAAAAATTTTCTACGGCTTTTCTCCTTTTTTCTTCCCTTTTTAAATATTACTAATTCCTTCCTTTTCACCTAAATATTGCCCCCCCCAAAAAAAAACTTATAGAAATAAGCATTGTCCAACAAAACAAATCCATGTCTTAACAATGTATGTCACTTCCTCAGCAAGTTCTTATTTCAAGTATGTAAACAAAAAATTAATTAAGTAGAATAGCCTAAAACATGTTTCACATAATCCAACACAAAATTTGGGAATGAAAAGATGAATACTGATCTGTGAGAGGCTTAGTTTTCTAAATTATCTGACTAAACTAAATTTGATGTGGTAAAGCAAAGAGGTATAACAAAAAGACACTTCCCCCCTCAGTTGGGGCCATTAATCTGCCTCATTGAAAATAAAAGCTCCCCAAGATAGTGGAGTCTTTACTGAGCTCTCCCACAAATGTCTCCAAATACCTTTAAGCAATGACTCTAAAAATATTCTAGAATCCATAAAAAAATGGAGTGAAAAATTGTTTCAGCTGAAGTCAACTCAGAAGATTGTCAGGAAAGATCTGTTGCAACAGGATGAGACTGGCGCACAATCCAGCACAAGTAATGCCAATGCAAACTGGGCCCCAGAAAACCAGGAGAAGGCCTTGGGGCAACTGAATCAGTAGCAGTAGTGGTAGTTCTCAGACTTCACAGATTGTAGACACCATAGACAACATAGAAGATCAGGAGAAAAGATCTGACATCTGGGTCAGAGTGGGGCACAGTACAGCAAAAGCCACACCAGCACATCTCCGGTCCCAGGAACAAATCTTAGGAATCACCGAATCAACAATGGCAGCAGCTGCTTTAAGAGCTCTCAGCCCACAGATGGTAAGGGGGTAGAACAATTAATTGGTCAGGAGAAGAATTCAGGGTCTCTTTGCTAACACTGAAGCAGGACTCTGTTGCTTTGCTCAAACTCGTATTTGAATCCCAGTCCTGGATGGCAGTCCCAGAATGAGGAGGAGCACTGGCACATCAGAGCTTGTAGCCACAGTGAAGTGAGATGGAGTAAAACTCCTCACAATTCCAGGACAGAAAAGAATGCTTGTGATCAATTACAAACCAGAGCACAGCCCAGAAGAGTAGTAAACACACCTCTCTTTAGATCATATCATCTTGGAAGAACTGAAAACTTCCAGGTCCTTAGAAGTATCTCTAAAAACAGCTAACAACCCCCATGAAACTTGGGACAAGGCACCTTCCACCCAGGAAGCAGAACCTTATTTTAACAAGGAGTTAAAAGTCAAGTAATGGGCTGGGAAAATGAGCAAACAAGAGAAAAAAATTCTGATCATAGAAAATTATTATGATAACAAGATCAAAACATACACTCAGAAGAAGATAACAAAGTCAAAGCTTTAATATTTAAAACCTCTAAGAAAAATATGAATTGGTCTCAGGCCAAGGGGGAGTTCAAAAAGGATTTTGAAAATCAAGTAAGAGAGATGGAAGAAAAATTGGGAAGAGAAAAGACAATCATGAAAAACAAGACAATATCTTGATAAATGAGACACACAAAAATACTGAAAAAAAAATAGCACCTTAAAAACAGAAAATAAGAGTTCCCTAATAAGACCTATGGTACTCAGAAGTTCCTGGTTAATTTACATAAACATAGTACAAAATACTCTTTACAGAACTAAAAAGAGAAAAATAATTAGAGCTATTCATTGTTAATAATTGGGCCATGCCATTATAATAAAAATGACATTACTGTTTAAATAAATTTATAAATTAAGTGCTATATTAATCAAAATACAAAAAAAGATGCTTCTTTGAATTACACAAGATCTTAGCAAAATTCACTTGAAAGAATAAGATGGAATCTCAGGGGAAATTGTGAAAAAAGTACAAATAAAAGAATCTTAGCTTTACCAAAATATTGCAGGCAACATTATAAAGTAGTACAAATGAACAGTTGAATAGAAAAATTATTTAGTGTTTATTATGTGCTAGTCCCTGTGCTAAATTCTAGGGAAACACAAAAATCCCAGCTTTTGGGATAAGAACTCACTATTTGACAAAAACTGCTGGGAAAATTGTAAACTAATTTCGAAGAAATTAGGGCTCAACCCACACCTAACACTACATACCAAGATAAGATTTAAATGGGTTCATGATTTAGACATAAAGAGTGATAGTATAAGCAAATTAGAGGAACACAGGATAGTTTGCTTCTCAGATCTGTGGAGAAGGAAGGAATTTGTGTCCAAAAAAGAACTGAAATTCATAATTGAACACCAGATATATAATTTTGATTTTATTAAGTTAAAAAGTTTTTGTACAAATGCAGACAAGATCAGAAGGGAAGCAATAAATTGGCAAATCATTTTTACATTTAAGGGTTCTAATAAAGGCCTCATTTCTAAAATATATAGCGAATTAACTCAAATTTATAAGAATCCAAGCCATTCTCCATTGATAAATGATCAAAGGATATGAACAGACAATTTTCAGATGAAGAAATTAAAACTATTTCTAGTCATATGAAAAGGTGCTCTAAATCACTATTGATCAGAGAAATGCAAATTAAGACAACTCTGAGATACCACTACACACTTCTCAGATTGGCTAAGATGACAAGAAAAAACAAGAACAAATGTTGGAGGGGACGTGGGAAAACTGGGATACTAATACATTGTTGGTAGAGTTGTGAACAGATCTAGCCATTCTGGAGAGCAATTTGGAGTTATGTTCAAAAAGTTATCAAACTCTGCATATTTTTTGACCCAGCAGTGTTTCTATTGGGCCTATATCCCAAAGAGATCTTAAAAGAAGGAAAAAGACCCACATGTGCAAAAATGTCTGTGGCAGCCCTTGAAGTGGCAAGAAACTGGAAATTGAGTGGATTCCTATCAGTTGGAAATTGGCTGAATAAATTATGGCATATGAATGTTAAGGAATATTATTGTTCTATAAGAAATGATCAGGAGGATGATTTTAGAAAGGTATGGAGAGACTTGCATGAACTGATGCTAAGTGAAATGAGCAGAACCAGGAGATCATTATACATGACATCAATATCATACAATGACCAATTCTGATGAACGTGACTCTTTCCAATGATGAGATGACTGATACCAGATCCAATGATCTTGTAATGAAGAGAGTTATCTATACCCAGAGAGAGGACTGTAGGAACTGAATATGGATTACAACATAACGTTTTCGCTTTTTGTTGTTGTTTGCTTGCATTTTGTTTTCTTACTCATTTGCTTTCTTTTTCTGATCTGATTTCTCTTGTGCAGCAAGAGAATTGTATAAATATGTTTATACATATTGGATTTAACACATTTTAACATGTTTAACATATATTGAATTGCTTGCCATCTAAAGGAGGAAGTGGGGGGAAGGAGAAGAAAATCTGAAACACAAGGCTATGCAAGGGTCAATGTTATCAAATTACCCGTGCATATGTTTTGAAAATAAAAAGCTTTATTTAAAATAATAATAATAATAAATTCTAGGGAAACATACAAAAAAAAAAACCAAGATAGCCTTGTCCTCAAAGATCACATATAGGAAAATGGTGGCTGGAGAGGGTTTTTTCATTCTGGAAAGGCACTGGGATAGGATGTAGAGTCAAAAGGCAAGCAATTGAAAACCATTGTGCAAGAATACTAATGTTGATTTGCTTAGGGTTCCCAAACAAGAATGGGACGGGGGGGGAAGAAAGAGGAAGGGGAGAGGCCATTTACCATTTGTCTTAATAGTATATATAAGGAAGACAGATAGGGATAGCCATGGCTGTGGTAGGGTCTGGGACCAGTCAGATATGGCAAACTCTAACCAATCAGGAGATTACAATCCTACAGGAGCAAAACTATTTCAGACTAATGAGTTCAGTTTTGTACATATTGACCATGTGGAATTTCCAGGACCATGTGGGATTTCCAGGATCCATTAGGTAGTTTAGTTAATAATGTAGAACTGAAGCTCAAGGAAAGACTAGGGCTAGATATTTTAGATCTGTAATTGGCAAAGAAATAACTAATGGAATTTGATAAGTCAGAGAGAAAAGATTACAGACAGAAAGCCAGCCCTATACAAATACAGAGGCAGATAATCAAAAAAGAGAGAAGATATGAGGGCTCAAAGCAAGGGGACATGATTTAGAAAAGTCAGTGGTCAAATGAATGGAAGAGAAGGAGAAAAGAGTATTGTCACCAAAACCCTGTGGTGAGAGAGAATCTAAAAAAGAAGGTATTTGACCATATCAAATTAAAGAGCATTGGATTTGGTAATTGAGATCATTGATAACTTTTTGAGGCTTTTATTCATATTCTTGAATAAGTTTGCCCCAGGGAGTCCAATAAATTTGTTGCTGTTGTTTTGTTAAAATACACACACACACACACACACACACAATAAAAAAAAAAACCAAATATTTGGAACTAGTAGTTAATAGAAAACAAAGCAGAAAAGTAAATCAATGCAACAGACTAAATAAGTAAAAACCAAAAACATTCAAAAGTACTAATCCAATTTTTTATGAAGCCAAGTATATAAATTACTGGGGAAAGGAGAGCTTTCCCCCAAAAAAGAACTATTATGAATTGATCCAACTCTTCTATGAAGAGAAATTTGGAATAAGAACCAGAAGTCACTAATTTGTGGATACTCATCAATCATATGATACCATTACTAGGAATATAACTCAGAAAGATCAAAGATAGAAAGAAAGTATTCATATGTACAAAAATATTTATAGCATCACTTTTTGTTGCAGTACACATTTGGAAACAAAGTAGCTACCCACTAACTGTGGAATGGCTGAATAAATATATGTTCTTGCTAACCTTGCTATTGCTATAAGTTGCTTAGATATTGAGATGAATGGAAAGTATTCTTTTATGTGTCCCTCAAACTATCTTTATCATCTGAGGCCAGGCCAACAAACCATTCAAATGCTTTATTTTTCTGACTTTCTTCATGGGCTCCTATAAGATTTTGTGTTCTATATATGATGGGTAAAGCACAGGTTGTCCTCTACTAGATTTTCATTGGGAATTGAAAACAAATTTAAATCTGAAAAGGCTTTAGAATGATCTAGTCCAATCATGTCATTTTTACAAATGACAGGTTCATTTTACAAATGAATACAGGTCTTACTTCCTCTAAATTCCCTATATATTCCAGCCTGTCTGTTATCTACTTGACATGACCTATATACCTAATCTTTATTTACGTTTCCCCAGAGTAAAACTCTAGAATGGGGGCAAAGAGTAAAAAAGATATAATGATCCCTTTGAGTCAGGTTTAGAAATAGAGCTTCTGATCTCTAGCCTGTGCTCAATATAGAAAAGAGAAAGGCAGAAAACTTCAGGAACTATCTTTTTTACTTTCTTCTAAGTAAAGACAAGTTGTTTGTCATGTCAAATCACCATTTTTCATTCCTAGGGGAAAGGAGGAAAGGGAGAAATTTCTTCCTTTAATTGTTTTCCCTTGTTAATCCAATGGAGAGAAAATGCAGGAGAAGAAAATGTCTAAGCTATTTCATAGCTTAATTTCATGGATCTCAGAAAAAGGGCAGCTCTTCTGACAAGAGTCCTTGGTTGTTTTCAACAACAAGGTAATTCAAGGCAATATCAATATATTTGTGATGAAAAGAGTCATCCACATTCAGGGGGACAACTATGAAGACTGAATGTGGATCAAAGCAAAGTATTTTCATCTTTTGTTGTTGTTGTTGTTTGCTTGGTTTTTTTCTTTCTCATTTTTTCCCCTTTTTTGATCTAATCTTTCTTGCATAGCATGATGAATATGGAAACATGTTTAGAACAATTGCACATGTTTAACCTACACCAGGATTTCTTCTTGTCTAGGGCAGAGAGGAAGGGGGAACAGAGGGAGAAAAATTTGAAACACAAGGTTTTGCAAAGGTGGATGCTGAAAACTATCTTTGCATGTGTTTGGAGAAATTTTTAAAAATCTTTTAAAAATAATTTTTAAAAAAAGAATCTTGTCTTCCCCAACTTTCAAGTAAGTCAGAATAGTTTCATGTGTCTTCTCAGCAAATAAGCAGTAGAAATGCCCACTTCATGGGCGATGCTTTTCAGATGACTCAGATGACAATCTTTTCACCAATTATTTATCAGATGTTTCAAACTGGATGATCCAGAGATATTTTAAAACATGTCTAAACTAGAACTAGAAATCTACTAAACTTCCCCATTTCCTTCAAAGGCACTATCATTCTTCCAATTTCCAGGTACATAATCTTAATATTATCCTAATTCTTCATCTTCATCTCGCCCCACATATCCACTTAGTTGTCAAGTCTTGTCATTTCTACCTCTTCAACATGTCACATGTTGAATCCTTTCCTTTACTTGCAAAGCCACCAGTTTAGTTCACGGCCTCCTCACATTCTTCCTAGGACCACCTAATTGGTCTCTCTGATTAACCTCCCTCCATTACAATCCAATCTCTGTAACTACCAAAGTTATTTTCCTTACATGTATGTCACCTCCCCTCCTGTCTTCCCCTCCCACTCCACTTAATAAATTTCAGTGTATCTAAGATAAAATATAAAATCCTTTCTTTGGTTCTTGAGGTCCTTTAATCCTGACTCCAAACTATCTTTCCAACTTCTTCATATATTACTCTTTCCTACATTGTACTGGCATTCTTTCTGTTCTACATATGACACTATCTCCCATTTCTGTGTCTTTCCACTGGCCATCTTGGAAGACTCAAGCATACTCTCTCCTCACTTCTTTCTCATGGAATCCTATCCTTTTTATTCTTCAAGACCAAGCTCAAGCACTATTTTTAATAATTTTTTTTTTGCTTTTTTGCTGAGGCAATTGGAGTTAAGTGACTTGCCCAGGGTCACACAGCTAGGAAGTGTTAAGTGTCTGAGGTTAGATTTGAACTCAGGTCCTCCTGTCTTCAGGGCTGGTGCTTTATCCACTGCGCCACCTAGCTGCCCCTCAAACACCATTTTTTTTTTATACAAAAGCCTTTGCTGATCTCTCCAAATGCTGATGATTCTCTTTATTTAATCCTATATCAATTCATTACAGATTTTCCCATGTTTCTCAAATTCTTTAGGAACTCTTCCTATCTTCTTTGAATTGATTACCTTGTAATTATTCTCTATATATTTACATATGTACATATTTTGTTATCTCTCCAACCCCAGCACACTATAGCATGGATAGAATATAAGCTCCTTGAGAACAGGAATTATTTCTTTTTAAAAAAATCTATATTTCCAGTGCCAACCATGGTACCTAGCACTTAGGGGGCACTGAATAAATGCCAGTTGATTGATTAACAAAAGCATTGTAATCTCATCATGTTGATTGTGGAAGTCATCTAATTTATCAGCCCCAATTTACATTAAATGAAATAACTTGATTTCAAGTTAGAAACAGTTAATGTTAGAAGTACTACAGATAGACCAGCATACTCAAGAACAACTTGGTAAAGCTGTCAAAAGGTACAACCATTCTAGATTTCAGTTTAGAATTATGTAAGAAAAATGACTAAATTATTCAGTCTTTGGCCCAGCTATTCTAGTTCTGGACAGAGAGCCAGAGTAAGGCAGAGATAGGAAAAAAAAATCTGTCATATACCTAAATATGAAATACCAGTTTTCATCGTAACAAACAACTAGAAACAGTAAATCCCTACACATTGGGAGATGACTAAACAAAACTGATAATTAAAAAATAATGCATATGGAGAATTTGGAGAAACATGAGAAAATTTGTATGAACTGATAACAAAACAAAATAAACACAGTCAGGACAACAGCATACACAATGATTACAACAATGAAAATAAAAATGTCACTATAGGAAGCTCAATTGTGTGTGATAGAAAAATCAGTGAAGCTCTCAGAAAAGAGATAACAAAATATACCTCTTTTCTCACAGTAGAAGGATGTGGGACAAATAGGATAGAATATTGGATACATTGTCAGACCTGGTCTCTCTAGTAGATTTTTTTTGTTTGAATATTTTTATTTGTTACAAAGGGTAATTTCAATTTGAAGGCAGAATTGTGATATGAAAACAAAAAGTATCAATAAGACATTTAATTTCCATTCCCCTCCTCCAATCTTCAAAATGTGGAATAGTCAAGTGGCATTGACACTCAAGTTTGCAATCTTTAAAAAGAAAACTTTTAAAAAGACAAAAAAGACAAACAATTTCTTTTTGAAAATGAATAGGATGATGGGATGGGAATGGGGGAAAGAATCACAATGGGAAGAATAGAACTCTTTGGAATCTAAGGGCTTAAATATCCTTAGCCAGCCTTCGCTTTCTCCTTACCCTTTTCTCAGTTTCATAAACATTTCTATGTTCAAATTTATCCATCATTTCCTCTACGTACAAGTAAAGACTCTTTTAGAAACTTAAACCAGCATCCATTTCAGAAGTTCAAGAGAGAGAGATGACCATTATATCTACTGAGGTACTTTGCAGAACTCCTTTAGTTCACAGATGATAAAAGAGAACACCAAAAGAAGTTTCAGTGATCTGGAAGACTTGACTACTTCAAAAAGCTTCAGGTTCTCTTCCTTTTCCAATCTGTTCTCTTTTTTGATATTACTGTTTCAATCAAGAAGCAATTCCTCTGAAGTGTTAAAAGCTATTTTTCCTCCCTATACATGACTAGAAAGGACTTCTACCATTTTAGGAAGTAATATTGCCCCTTCCTTTATAGCTAGATATTATTAAGGGCAATTTCTTATGTTAGCTGAGAATTACATTATGCTAATTGGCTAGAAAAAGTAGCTTTGCCCCTCCGCTTATAGAAGCTGCTCATCTATCTCTTCTCTGAGTCATTTAGAACTTAGATTATTCTTCTGTATATTTTGTTACTCCATTTTATCAGTGCACAACTAAGTGGGGGTCTCATACTTATTCTCTCAGTAGCTTGAAATTAAGAGCCTATCTTTTTTTATTCAATTGATAGAGAGATGGGGGTCAGGAGAGTTTGGTGGAAGTCAGGATCATACAAACTGATTTCAATGCTATGGCATGATTTTGTTTGAAGGTATTGTGGTGTAGTGGACAGAACATCAGTCAAAATGCCATCATGAAATAGTTATGCAAACAAGTCATTCTCTCTCTCTAAGCCTCAATTTCTTCACCTTCCAAATAGATAACTAAAAGAGTGAGGAAATTGCTTTGGACACTATGTGGCATTATATAAATGCCTTATAATCTTACTAGACATTTACTCACACAACATCAAGTCAATGTACAGCTCCTGTCAGGATGCTGGAGAGAGAATTGGAAATAATGACTTCTTAAATTGCTTCCAATTTTTAAGACTCCCCATTTATACCAAAATATTTGTAGCAGCTCTTTTTGTAGTAGCAAAGAATAACAATATCTAGCATTCATATAGCACTTTGAGAGTTACAAAGTGCATTACACATTTTATTCTTATAACAATATATGAAAGATAGGTGTTATTATTATCCTTATTCTGCAGATGAGAAAACTCAGGTAGACAGAGGTTAAGTGACTTGCTTAGAGTCACACACTCCAATAAGTGTCTGAGGCCAAACTTGAATTTAGGTCTTTCTTATTCCAGGTTTAGCACCCTATCCACTGTATCACCTACCTACCTTAAACTGGAAATGAAATAGATGCTCACTGATAAGGGAATGGCTAGACAAGCTATAGTACATGAATATAATAAAATATGAATAGGCTGAATACAGAGACATATGGGAAGACTTATATGAACTGACGCAAAATGAAGTTAGTAGAACCAGGAAAACAACATATTCAATCACTACAATAAATGAAAATAGTAACAAAACAATCAAAACTGAATGCTGTGAAATTATCACATCCAAATTTGTTCCCAAAGAAGAGATATCAGAATATACCTCCTCTGATTCTTTGCAGAGGTTAGGAACTTTGAGAGGGTAGCACTGCCTATTTCGATATGTTGATTAGTTTTGTTAAACTGCTTTTATCTCTTTTGAAAATATTGGGAAGTATAGGTGATATAAAAATAATATATCAATAATTTTTTAATGAGAAATGTTTCTAGGATTCTTTTGATCTTAAGACCTTGAAAAGAATTTGGGGGCTTTTTCTCAGTTATCTGATCATTTTGGAGGAGGCTATTAGGGGGGTAGGAAAAAAGGGAATGGTCAAACTCACTTCATATCAGTAAAGACTAAGTAGATGTTACCAGAAAAGTAACATCAAATAGAAGAAACATTATGACTCCAAATTCCTAATAGATATACACTCAAGAAATGAGGTTTTGTTTGTCCATTAAGTCTCAGCTCTCCATTTTTTTCACTACGGAAAATCCCAAAGCTAAATAAAGGACTCAGAAACTGATTCACCTAGAATCTTATTCCAGTGAGTGAATAGGAAACAAAGAAAAAAGAAAAAATACTGTTTATTTCACACAACTACATCAAATGTTTCTCTTCCCATCCCACCAAAAAAAAAAAAAAAGGCCACTTGACTCCATAGGGTCTGACCTTGCCCCATTACAGACAGATAAAGAAATGAATTTGGCAAAGATGATTTATGAGGCAGTAAGTGGGTATCTGTAGACCTTCTACACTTAGTCCTGGCTATGTTGTCTGGTCTACCTAGATGCCTATATGTTTTGCATGTCACTCAAGCTTATGACCAAGAAATCACTGTTAGGCGACTGTTTTGGGAACCAATATTCTGTTCTTTTCTGAAATTGAATATCATGCCCAGCACAGGGATGCCAAAGATCAGCCCCTTAAAACTAGTTAGGTTTTTTTCTTAAAGAGAGAGAGGGGGCAGCTAGATGGTGAAGTGGATAGAGCACCTGAAGTCAGGAGGACCTGAGTTCAAATCTGGTCTCAGATACTTAACACTCCCTAGCTGGGTGACCCTGAGCAAGTCACTTACCCCCAATTGCCTCAGCAAGAGAGAGAGAGAGAGGGAGAGAGAGAGAGAGAGAGAACCACTCATTTCTCTTCCTCTTCCCTCCCTCATGATGCACTTAGCAGCAGGAGAGTGCTCCAAGTGGAGAAAAGAACTCTCAAAATTCATTCCAATTGCTTTCAGTGCCTGATAGTGAAAACAATTCAAGGAGACAATCAGTGACCTATAACTCCCACTGATAGTTACCTCAAAGAGCAGTGAGGCCTTTTGTAATGATCAAATGAGGTAATAAGCTAATAATAGATAATAAGCACTTTGCAAATATTAAAGCGCTACATGAATGTTAGCAATTATTTTCCCATTGGTCTGTGGGGCTGTCTGTATATTTTTCCAGGGGAGTAATGGAAGATAAGTGTTTTTTACTCTACCATTAGTGACATCACATTTCCCACTCCTGAAAGCTCGTCAGGCTACATCACACCTAGGGTGCTGAGGTTCAAGGCAATTCATAGATATTAAGCATCATTTATATGAGTCTTGATCACCACTGAGAGTGTTTAGGATCTAACCTAATTCTGAGACTGCTGATATAGACTAAAATGATACGTAAATTGAAACCTCATCGAGGTGAATCTCTAGGTGCCTCCCTATGTTCTCTCTGTTGACTCATAATCCTCTCTAGTCCCTCTCTCCTTCCCTCTTATTTATATTTTTCTTTAGGTAATGTAAAGGGGAATCCTGGTCTCTCCCCCCACCACCACCACACACTTCTTTTTCAAGTGATTTGGTTTGAATGAGGAAGAATAACCCTGAACATGTCTATTCTTTGATCACTGGCAGAGCTATAGAGCCATTAAGAAATGTTGACAGTGCATGGGGCTGGGAGATCTCAGCTGGGAGTTAAAAATGAGGGAGAAAAAGTAGAGTATGTCAGTGGAATCTGGGGCAGGAAGAGGATCTTATAACTGCAACGCTACAAAATCAGGATATGATGTGTTTGCCAAGCTGGCTTTCCATGTATGCCAAGTTTTGGGTAAGCTGGGCAATGAACAATCTCCTCTTGAGAGACAGGAATCTGTTCTAACCATGGAAAGAGCATGGAGTGACTTGGGAGTGGGCTAACCCTACTGTGTTTCCCTTTCATTGTTAGGGATCTGACTCAGTGAGATCAGGAGATGGAAAGAGTGGCAAGTTGTGTAAGCAAAATTAGGTTTATCTAAGGAAACAAGTCCTATCTGACCCTTTGAAGTCACATAGCGAATCTATGCTATAATAGTTAAAAGAAAACTGAGTAATATTTTGGAGAAGGAAGGAGGCCAGTGTTTTGTTTTCTTTCTTGAGCATATCTGAAATAATTCAGGAGTATAACAGGGTGAATTTACATGTACATGGCCCCAAGTCTGGGCCTCTAAACAAAGTGAATCTCATCTCTAGGGTCTAAGCCAAGAAGTTAAAAGTTCAATCTTCTCGTGGGAGGGATAGAAAGAGGGAATAATGTCAGGAGGAGAAATGTCAGCTCCTGCTGAGTTTTGCTCCTTTTCTTGAGGCAGGCCTGGTTGTCTGAGTTTGTTTTCTAATTTAATTTGAAGTCCCAGTGCTGTGCTTGACGGGGGGGGGGGGGGGGGGGGAACGACACAGACAACATTCTTTTTCTCATTTTCCTCCTAAGTTTACTGCTTGGGCAGTGGGGTTTTTCGAAATACACTCATCCTAAGCATAATTCTGTCCTTAGGTGCTGGGGCTGGAAGGAATGAGGGAAAGCTGACATTATATACAAGTCTGGGAGGTTGGTTGGTCCCTAGAATGGCCTAGGATCTCTGTTCCACTGAAGGCATTGGTAGCTAGGGGTCTAGCAATCACTATTTTCTCCTCCCATTAGAACCATGGAATAAAGGAATCTTCGCTAGTGCAATTTGTTTCCAAAGGAACAAGGACAGGAATGGGAAGGATAAGGGAATGGTAGCAGACATGTGACAAAGGGGCTCAACATTCAGGAACATAGCTCTGGAAACCCATATCCTGAACAGCACCCCAAACTTCATTTATTTCTGCCCTATGGATCCCTGAAAAGGGACAGGGTATATGACAAGGTCAGGAAAATAAGTGAGGCTGTGCCTTCTCTGAACACAACCACAGAGGGATCTAAAGGAGAAGTGGGAGTTGGACAGAGGATGTTATAGAAAACAAGAGTGTAATGGTTAGTGCCCCTTCGGATTTGCTAACTCCTTAGAGAAGTAGGCATTTGGGTTCCCAATTAGAATTCCCCCCTTAAAACCACTTTTACAAAGTGCTTTTCTCCAGAGATCATTAGTTCCTCTGGCTTGGCTCCTCCACCAAGAACTTGAGGCTCTCAGAACTGCCTCTCTTCCCTCTCCCTGCCATGGGGCAGGGTGGAGGTGGAGGGAGGAGCTGGGCATCAGACATGCATGCAGCCCCCTGCTGGGTGCCATGACCCAAAATTAATGCAGCTATACCAAGTGAAGGGCTGGCTGCAGTAGGGGAATGGCAGTTGCCAGCTGGGTGCCAGGGGAGGAATACAAAGTGCTAAAACACAAGCCCTCGGGGGAGAGGGTTGGTCCTCTCCATGGAGCCCCTAGGGAATCTGAAAGACATTCAGCTTGCTGGTGTTCTTAAGTGTCTGGCGACGATTGCAGAACCAGACCCTCACAACTTCTCGATCATAGTTGAGCTCCTTAGCGATTTCCGTGATTTCCTGACCAGTGGGTAGGGGGTTCTTTTCGAAGTAGGCATTAAGGGCCTCAATGGCCTGTGGGGTGAAAGACGTGCGTCGTTTCCGCTTCTTGGAGGGCTCTCCACCTACAAACTCCATCAGGTTCTGTTGGCCCTCCTGGTTTCGAAGCTCTGCCTCATTCAGCCACTTCTCCAGCACAGGTTTCAGCTTTTGGGCACTCTTAGGAGTGATGTCTAACTTCTCAAACCTGTAGGTGACCCAGCCCCAGGGAAGCAGAGATGGAAGGCTGAGGTATTCTGGACCCATTCGAATTCCCCTCCCCCTCCTTGCCAACTATAACTCTTCATTTTGAAAGGCATAATACTATGGGGGAAAAACCCTGGAAGCCATTAACTCTCACCCCCTCATTTTAAAGGTAACTAAACTGAGACCCATAGCGGTTAAAAATGGCCTCTTTAAAGTTACACAGCTAGTATTCGACAGAGTTCAAATCCCAGGTACTTTGACAGCTAGTCCAGTATTCTTTCCATTTCACCATGCTGACTTCCTTCAATTCAGGTGTTTCTCACCTGGGATAGGATAAGATTTAATACCTCATATCTCACCCTCATTCTTTCCTAAAAATGAACTTCCAGAATCTTCAGATTCTCCTAGATTCTAAGATGACAGAAATGAATACATCCCCCTCCCTCAACACACACATGACTAAAATGATTGAGAATTACTTTTAAAAATATGTATCAAAATTTATACATAGTCTCCTTCAAAAATAGTCACTTTGGCAGACTACAAAGAGATTCACTCACAATATTTTTAGAACTCCTTTCTTAGAACTCTGTGGAGTCCACTTATGGAAGAGGTAAGAAAAATCAGTCCCACTGCTTGCTCATCATACTTTGCACAGGGATGCTCTATTTCCTGTCTCCACTTTTAGTCCTCCTCTCCTGGAGCACAGTAACTTGCTTTCATTTTTGTCTCTATATTCCCAGCATCTAGTGCCTTGAACACAGCAGGTACCTAATAACTGATTGTTGAGTTGAATTGAGAAAGAGACGGAAGCAAAAGTGTGATTAAGTTCATTGTGCAGGGCCATAATCAAGGGAGGAACCTAGACCTGGGCTCTCAGCTTTGTGGCTAAGTACTGAAGTACTTAGAGTGCCTTTTTTTTGTTGTTGTTGTTGTTCAAGGAGCCTGGTTCTCTATCTCTGGAGAATTCAGATTTCATGAAATGATTCAAAAGAAATCCTAACAGTACAGAGTTCTCTAGAAATTCAGACCCTACCCTTAGAACACCTTCCCTCATCTTGGAAAAGCCAGGTGTGAGGAGTGTAGGGGAAAAGGCAA
The DNA here is from genome assembly GCA_023553655.1 of Myrmecobius fasciatus. Lineage (NCBI taxonomy): Eukaryota > Metazoa > Chordata > Mammalia > Dasyuromorphia > Myrmecobiidae > Myrmecobius > Myrmecobius fasciatus. Next base: position 114,139 of record JAJPUD010002730.1, on the reverse strand, counting down.
TTCTGATATAGTCAAGGACTCCTACCCACTCCCCCTACTCTGTTGAAGACCCTACCTATAACTCACCGGCATATTGCTGATTGGCTATAGGCAGGTCCTTCTGTGGCAGTCAAAGCCTGGCCCACCTGAGTCTGGGTGAGTCCCAGGGAGAGCCGCCGGATCTTAAAGTTCTTAGCAAACTCCCGGATCTCTTCTAAGTTTATCCCATCTTCATCCAAACTTGGGGCTTGGGGCTCTAGGCCAGAGGAAGGAACCACAGGTGGGGTGTGTAAAATGAGACTATCACAGCTAGTAGCAGTAAGAAACCATGGTATTTGGCAAAAGACTCATGCATCTTTCATACACCAATGACCCCAATTTTAAGGTCAGGCTGGGAGGAGGGGGAAAGGTATTTATAGTCAAGCAAGCTAGAAAGGCTGTTTCACATGCTTCTGCCTCTGACCATGGGACCCCCCCCCCAATTCTCTTTATGGATAGCAGTTCATCCCAAATACTATGCTCCTCAAATACTGGGCAAGAGGTTTGGTAGGGAAGGACAAGGCAACTTGTCTTTACCGTTATGCCCAGAATCTAGAAGAACAGGAATGGGAGAAAGAGAAGCCAGTCCTGGTAATTTGCCCTCTACCCCACCCGCTCTCTCCCATCATCTACTTTAAGAGTATTATCTACAGAAACTTAAGGAGACTAGCTAGTAGAGGAAAAAGGAGTTCCTGACAGAAGTCCTTTACTCTCCAATTCCTTCCCCAGCCCCACCTGCAGCCAAGTATACTTACTAGACACCAGCTGACTGACAGTAGGAGTCTCTGAACAGGTAATAGGGATAGGAGCAGAAGCAGAAGGTTTGGCCGCTGGGGCTGGGCTGGTGATGACCACAGCTGGCTGGGACACGGCTGGTGTGGGCTGGATGGGTTGCACCTAAGGAGATAGCAAACCCACTTTCTGCTGCCAAAAGGTCTGGCCTCAGGGGGATGTTTCCCTCATCTCATGTTTCCTGGGGCCCCTTTATTTGTACTAATAGTGAAACAAACAATGCCTTACTATCATGGTCTAGCATAGCACCCACATGGAGTAAGAGGCTACCAAAGGGGCAGATCAAACATGCTTCTTATTCTTCTTTTAATAAGTTAGAATTCTCCATTTTTATTATAATTTGTCAATGAGTAAAAGAAATACAGAGTAGAAATTTTCATACTTTCACTTGTGGAGGTAATGCATATTTTATAATAGAATTGTATAAATCAACATGTATTTGACTAGGAGTTAATGCTTTAATTTCTTATAACATGAATGAATATGATAACCAGTAAGAAATAACATTTTTGTTTTGACATTCACAATTAAAATGCCAAACCTTAGTATATTCCTGGCACACTGTAGGCACTTAATAAATGCAATTTGACTGAAACCTATTTTAAGGGCTTCCTAGAGAGTTGAGTTCTCTTCAGGAAGAGCCCTGAAGTTCCAGATTAGTTCTCCCTGATTAATTCTGAAATAAATTAAACACCATGTTAGAAGCTCAAGAATTTAATGCCTTTCAGAACCTGAATGACCGAGAATCACACAGCTTCTTCTGCGGTCATATTAATCTATCTACCTTTCAAGACTCTCCCAGGGAATGTGTTCTGTATCAAAGTGTTATACGAAGTAAGCTCTTGCTATCATCATTATTATTTTCATCATCATTGTCATCAATGACAATAACCACCACAATTTGTTGGTCTCTTCAGCTTGACTCTAAGTACCAATGTCCAGTCTGAAGGCACTTCCCATAAAGCTTGTTTGGACATTGCTCTCCTGCACTTCAAGGAGAGCTCCAACATCGTGAATCCAGGACCTGATGGTTTATAAAGTATTATCCTAATAGAGATTGTGGGCTGTTCAGCCATAGCTCAGTCTATTAATATATTCAGTTTATCCCATCTTGTTTGCACATAGTTGTTTTCATGTAGTTTTCCCCATTAAACAAGAGAGATCCTTGAGGTCAGGGGCTTTCTGTTGTCTTTCTCTGTATCCTTGTTGCTTAGTATAGAGCCTGGTATGTGGGAGGTACTTAATGAATGCTTATGGACTAACTGCCAAGTACTCTTCTTTACCCTGTGGGCCCAGGCTGATTCCCAGAGAACACTCCACTTTTCTTACCTCACTCTTGGCAGGTGACTCTGGGGTACTGGGTTTCCGGACAACTGCAGAGGGAAGAGGGCTACTAGCCAGTGTAGCAATCACTTGGCCCTGGGCATTCAATAGTAGCTGGGGGGTCACAGCTTGGACCTGCAGATTCTGTGCTGGAGCTGGGGCTGCTATGCTGGCTGAGTTTACTACCCATGGAAGAGTTCCAATGACCTGAAAAGGGAAAATTAAAGTAGACCTGTGATTAAAGACAGACATTGAATCTTACCATTATTCTCTGCAACTCCGGATTTACATGGGGACAGACAATGGATTATGCCTTTTGAGGGCCTCTACTGTAAAATGAAGAACTCCAATTGGAAAATTTCTAAGTTCCCTTCCAACTCTAAAGTTCAGTGGTATTTCCTTCCGTCTCCATTCTATTCAGAGAATCTTTCTGAATCCCCTTTGCCTCTGACACTCAACTAGAATGCCACCTCCCACTTCCCCTTTCAGGGCTCAATCTGTGGCTCTGGACTCATCTACTTGCCTGCCCTTGTGCGTTGGTCAAGATCTGACTTGTGATCCCAGGCACACTGGGAATGGCATTGGCAATCACTGGGGTGGTGGTCAGTGAGCCCAGAATCTGGGTCTGTCCCCCAAGGGAGGCAGCACTGATCTGTAGGGGGAGGAAATGGCTAAGAATAAGAACCCAAATGATAGGGACAAGAAAACAAAAACTTGAAGGAAAAGGGAAAAGGGAAAAAGTTCGAGGGACTATGCAGAAGATGTAGCCTTTATTAACTTGGCCATAGACTTGCAGCTAAGTGTTTAGACTCATCTGATTGGCAAGGAAGCAGGATGAAAAGGACAAGAGGGGTAGCAACTAATATCCTCTTGGCCTGATAGATCTAATTGACCTCATTATCCAGGCATAAGACTTCTAGGCATTGATCTTAATCTGAATCCTGTCTGTATTCTCTCCTAGAAACAGCTCACAGGATATCTTCAATCCTCAAAAGTCCCACTCCAATCACCCAAACCATTTGGCATCTGGAAAAGTCATCTTGTTTTCTGGGCAGAATTCAGTGGTCTTTGGGGAAGAGTTAGTAGCACTTCTAAGAGAGCCAGTTTTTGACTGATGCTGGGTATGCTTTAGAACAACATGGCTCAAAGTTCCTGAACTTTGAGGGAGGTAGGGAGGGATTTCCCTTCCTCTTTAAGGATAATTTTCTGCCTAAGCCTCAAGACTGGCAGACCCAATTAGCAGAGGATATGGGAGGTAGCTTACGATTCCTGGATTAAATGCGAAGCCTGCAGGCTGGACTGTGATCTGTGCAGGAGTGTCTGTTGGCTTGGGGGTAGGGGTGGCAGCAGGTTGTGGCAGGATGGCGGGTGGGGTCTGCAGCAGTGGCTGGGGCTGGAACAGCGCCTGGGACTGGGCAGCGGAAGGCCGGGACTGGACAGGCGGGGAAACCTGCAAGGGCGGTGCAGGCTGCACAGGAGCTGGTAGAGCGGTGTTCAGGACAGCAGCCGCTAAGGAGCAAGGCAGAGACAGGGGCGCTGAAATGTCTTGCTGCACTCCGTACTGGTTCCATTCCCACAGGCACTGGTATAGACAGGGCAGCAGGCAGCCAGGAGGAAAGGGGACCAGAGGGGAATGGGAGACAAAGCCCAGTAGAGAGATGGAGGCATGAAGGGCGGCTGCCCTGCCTTTCTCTCCTTGGAGGCAAGGGATCACATGCCAACATCTCTCACCCATCTGCCAGAACCACCCCCTCCCATCAGGTTGAGACACTTGTAGGTTTTAAAAACAGATCTTGACTCTTCTTCAGGTCCTTCTGAGGATGCTGGTCACCTGGTGACCTCTTAGAGTCTGAAAATGATAAGGGAACAGTCACAGACAATTGTGGTTGTGGCCCAGAGGCCTCTTTGGTCCCCACGTGATGCTGTAGCCCCAATCTTGTGAAGTGCAGAAGCCTTCATGGCTGAGTTTCTGGGCTGTATGCTCCAGTTTCTAGGATTGTCTTCCCAAGGTTGGGCTTCTGGTTCTGAGCTTGGCATGGAGGATGCATAGAAAGGGAGAACGCAGTGGGGCAGAGAAAGAGTGGCCGTGGTGCTGTCCTGGGGGTGATGCCATTACCTTGCAAACCAGCTAAAGGCGGTTTGAAAATCCCCCCCGTGGGAGAAGCAGCGGTCAGTCCTGGGAGGGCAGCCACGGTTGCTGTAGGAATTGTCCACACGGCCAGCCCCTGCTGACCAGCCACTTGACCTGCAATACTGATGGGGATAAGAAGAGGTTGAGTAACAGCTCCTGCTGGAACCATTACTCCTGTCAGAACTGTTGCTAAGTTTTCCTGAGTCAAGACCTGCAAAAGCAAACGAGATTTCAAAAAGAAAAGAGAAAAAAATCAACGTTGACAGCCAAGAGCACCAGGCCTGCCAGACCTGGGGAAGCATAAACAATGCATTTGGGGGGTAGGGGAAAGAGGAAGGGGAAGCATAAACAATGCATTTAGGGGATAGGGGCAAGAGGAAAGGGTCAGAGGGGTTAAGGGAAGAACTAAGGCTCTCAAGGCCAATGGCACCCTAGATTTAGCTGAGGGGAGTAGGGCTTTGACAGACCACAGCCTTCCCCCTCCCCACCCACTCCCAACCAAAAAGAAAGACAGAGAAGGGTCACAAAGGAACGATGCCCCAATCTCCTTCCCTGGCCAGTGCTCTAAAGCAATAGCTTTAAAAGGAGGCATGGCTCCAGTAAGGCCTGCTTAAGGTTATAAGCCTGGATCATAAGCTCCTCTTTCCTACAATGATCATAGATCTCCTAGACTTCCTAAACATATCTGACCTGGGCTTCTTGGTTTGGAGGCTCTTCAAAATATACCAATAGAGCAGGGTTTAAAAGGTGCTATGTGGCCAAGGCCACATAAAAAACCTCTGAGGAGCTCTAGGATTAAGGAGAATGCCTACATTCAGTAAATTGAGTTCTGAGGTCAGGTTCTTAGCCTGGGATCTATGAATTTATTTTTTTTATTTTTTGCTTTTTGCTGAGGCAATTGGGGTTAAGTGACTTGCCCAGGGTTACACAGCTAGGGAATGTTAAGTGTCTGAGACCAGATTTGAACTCAGGTCTTCCTGACTTCAGGGCTGGTGCTCTATCCACTGCGCCACTTAGCTGCCCCTGAATTTAATTTTTTTTAAAAAATAACTATTGCCATATAGATGTTTTTCTTTGTAATTCTATGTATTTTACTTAATGCATTTACAAACATCTTTTTGAGACGGGTTCATGGGCTTCATCAAACTACTGAAGAGGACACCTCAGGTCTAATATGCCTTTGTAAGTGATCAAAGGCCCCAAAGAGTCAGGTTCTGGATAAATCTAAGTTATTCCCAACATCTAGATGAGATTGGTTTGGTTATTTTGTTAACTGTTTGGGGTCCCAGCGGAGTCCCAGTAGGGTCCTACTTGGTGGATAATTTAGAAAGATTCTCAGTTAGTGGACTAACAAACACTCTAGTAGCAAGAAAAAAAAATAATAATGCAACTTTCAAAAACCTTTGCTATTTCGATTGACTCATGAGCAGAGTGGGATAGGGGAATATTTAATCCAATATATAGTTTTCATTGGCAAATTCAGGCTGTCTCCCTTGCCTGTGTATATGGCAGAGCGACAGAGGTTCTAGGTGCACTATTAGGACAGGTCATAGACCAGGACAGCAAAAAGTATATATATATCATGTGTATGTTGGAGTAGGGGAGGCTGGGGTGGGAGTGGGAAAAATTGTTTTTCTCAGGGGCTACTTCCTCCCCAAACCCATAGCTCATTCCAAGGCCAGGCTAGCAAAACAACTTCATTCTAATAACTATTTCTTCCCCTTTATTCTAGCTTCCTCCTCTCTGCCCAATATTCAGATCCCTAGATGGTTCTTACCTGGGGAGTGGCTTGTACAGCCAATGGCGTCAGGGCCTGTGGTGCTGGAGGCTGACTAGGTACTTGGTTAAAGGTGGCAGCAGTGAGCACAGGGCTAGGTGTGATCCCAGTCAGTGATTTTACTTTACATAGGAATAAGAGAGAAAAGGGAATAGTAGTGAGTCAGAAAAAGGTAGTCAATAGAAACTCTTTAGCTAAAAGTGCAACTCCCTTCTCCCCCAGTGACTGACTACAGGGTCTTGGAATTAATTGTTGACAACTGTTTTGTCATGCTTCCCTAGATAAACAATGGAATGGGAATGTGAGTGGGTCAGAGAGAAAGGTTCTCCAACTACCCCTGGAAAATAAAATAGAAATTGCTGAAGATCCCATTTGCCTATGGTAAATACAGTAAGTTAAAGTCATATTCCTTAGGCTAAATAAAGTAGATTTTGGGAAAGGGAGGAACAGGGCTTTCTCTCTCTCTCTCTCTCTCTCTCTCTCTCTCTCCCTCCCTCTCTCTCTCTCTCTCTCTCTCTCTCTCTCTCTCTCTCTCTCTCTCTCTCCCTCTCTCTCTCTCTCTGTCTCTTTCTCTGCACTGTCATCCATAGCTTAGAATCCTAGTATCCCAGAAATTCAGAACACAGATTGACACTATTCCTGGATTTACAGCATACAACAATCTGTCCTAGAGTGTTATACTCCATCTTCTGATAAATCATAAGAAAACTGGTTGTAAGCTGTTATTACCTATAATTTTACAAATATATTTACAAGGATTTGCATGGTCCCTTCAATGCCCAGTCTCCACATTTTTAAAGTGAAAGAGAAGAAATGGATGGATATAGCCGGCAGGAAAAAAAAAATAAGGTCTTGGATTCTTTAAAGCAGTGGTTCTCAACCTTTTTGATCTCAGGACACCCGTACACTATTAAAAATTATCAAGAACCTCAAAGAGATTTTGTTTATATGGGTTATTAGCTATCTATATTTACTGTGTAAGAAGTTACATTTAGTATTATTTTGAAAATAGATTTGACCTTGAGGACCCCTTGAGAGGGGAAACTCTCAAGGATTCCCAGATCATACTTTGAAAACTACTGCTTTAAAGAGAGAGAATGGAAGGAGGGATAAGGACTTAACAAGGGGAAAGGAAAAGCTTTCCTAAAGTACCCTGGAAACCAAATAACAGGATCACTTTAGCTTTGAGACAGGGATCTAAAGAATAAAATCTGGTCATTTTATACCCAAGAAACTTTGTTCACACAGTTGCACCAAGGGCAATTGGCACGATTTGGAGAGGAGGGGAGGAAAAAAAAAGATTTGACACCATCTGAAAGGTGACACTGCTTTTCTCCCTACTGCGGGCTGACAAACCTTTAAATTTCTAGTAGGGTTGGAAAGGATGCCGAATACTACTCTTGTCTTTCCACTGATGTGGTTTTTTGATTGGGATGCTTCCACTGAGTCACTGAACCATGTCACTCTCCTTGATACCAAAGCCATTAAACAATTAGCCTCTGTAGTTTTGTAAAGGATGTTCTAAAGAAGTTTGCTTTAAACAAGAGTTCTCACCAACCTCCTGAATCTACCCAGGAGTCTGAAAGTTGCCTGCTGAAAAACCTCTTTGCACAACAGACCTGCAAGAACATTGATCAGGTATATGAGGAAGGGGCTGCCTGTGAGATCTGATTTGTACAAAATTTTTCCTCAGTATCTCAAGGATACCAGAATTCCTTTAGCTGGGGACAAAGCCTATAATGATGAATAAAAAGGAAAATGCCCCTGGGAAAAGTAACAGGTTGAATAAAAGTCATATGATGTTTAAAAATAACATATTTTGCTCACTTTCTTGGAGCAGGTTTGGATGGCAGGTAAAAGGGCACAGGATACCTCAAGACTGGGAACCTCAAAAAAGCAAATGAGCACAGAATGGGAAAACTAGGAGGTGTTGAATACATATTTCGAAATTTTGCTGAGGATTAGTTCAGAAGCTAGGCTCCACCAGCTATAATAAGAAGAAAAGGGATTATTGGGTGCAATGGTTTTATCTTCTTCAGGCAGGACCAATGTATGTGCTTCCATTCTTGATCCATGGGATACTGGATAGTAATGGAAAGGCTACCATTCATTCATTTTAATCTCCAAATTCAGCAAGAGAGAAAAGAGAGGTACAGTCAACATGGGGAGAAGCTAAAGAAGGGAGAACCACAAATATATTTCAATATTCAATGTTTCAATATATGTTTGTATATAGTTTTGTATCCAGGCAAACACTTGGTTAAAATGTTGCTGTTCCTTCTTAGAGGAGATGAGTCTCTTCTTGCCTTTTTTCACACTCCCCTGCCCATTTGCAGATGTCCAGCACTGGACACAGTGCAGTGGTGATGGTGCTGGTAGTGGTAGTGAAGTTTTCAATTTGATGAATGTTCATATGAATGACATAGGGGGGAGCATATGCACCATTGTTCTGAGGGCATCTTGTGGGAGCTGGGAGGCAATTTCTCATGGAACTAAAAAGGGTCCTAGGCTCTTCTGGAAGGAGTGGCCAAGGTCACAGATCTGAACCCCACCTAAGTCAGTTAGCTTTTTTTTCTGTCCTGTGATCTTTCTAACCTTGTTCTATGCACCATTTAAGCATTTACATTCTCATGATGTATAGCATTAGTGACAAAAACATCTAGATGAGGGAGTTGGCTATCTCATCACAAATTCAGGCCCCACTGTAAGGAAGAAAAGGGAAGAACAATTATGTACTCCAAGAAGTTACCTAAACTGAGAAATATCTCCAGACTAACTCAAGATAGAAAAGCTGGGATTTCTGCCCAGTGTCCCTTGCCTGGGCTCTCCACTAACTCCCCTGTATTACAAATAAGATTACATATTTTGGAGGGGCAGATTTCGTAGTGTTTCCATTTCCTTTAAGATGAGCTTAATAATCTAAGCTAGTCCTTTAATTCACATAGAATTTATTTAGATACAATATAAAAAAAAACTTGCTCCTATCCTCTTACCTTATCATAATTCATACTAGCCTAGTTGTGGACTGGATGGAAATACAAACCATTTCCTGTGAACAAGGAGTTTGCCATGTACCTGCTAATCAGCAAGAAGGCTGAACTGTGGTCAGAAAATAGTAATATACAAATGGTCTACAAGATGATGATGTAAACTGGGGCCCATATTTATCCTTGGGGCAATGTGGCATAGGAGACAGGGAAGAAGTCAAGGAGCAATGGGATGTGAAGAATGGCCTTGTACCAGTTGCCTCTGTAGAAGAGTCTGCATTTTCTGGCCCTGTTCCTTGGGTGGACTTGTCTGCCTCGGTGGGGACACCACTCTGGGAGGTGTCAGCTGACAGACTCTCCAGGCTTTTGCCTTCGTCTTCAGCTGGGAGCTGGGCATCCACTCCAACTTCCAGTACTCGGATTGTCTCATGACCAGACATCACGATAACCTGTAAGAAAAGGGTAGGGATAGTTGGTAGGAGAGATAGAGGGAGCTGTAGCCCTTGGGGTCTAAAGCTCCATCCTCAGTGGGAGCAAGAGAGAGGGAAATCAGGATTTAAGAATGAAAGCCTTATGCCCAAGTTATTTCTGTGGGCAGAAATCCCAGCTGCAACTTCTCCAGGATATAATTCCAAAGAAGATGTTGCCCCCTCACCCTGTTACATGTCAGGAGATCAAATAAATTCCCACATTGCCTTGCTGTTAGGTTTAAATATTTGCTGGTACAGTACAATGAGCTGCTTTGGAAGATATTAAATTGCCAGGCCACTGGATATCTTCAAGAGAAAGATGAGTAATCACATATGGGAATTTTGTTAAGAATGACTTGCGCTCAGGTAGATTTTGTACTCACTAATCTATGAAGTCCTTAGGTCTTTTTCAACTCTGAGAGCATTGATTTCTTTTTTTATATATATAAAGCTTTTTATTTACAAAACATATGAGTGATTTTTCAACATTGACCTTTGCAAAAACTTTTTTTTCCCAAGCTTTTCCCCTCCTTCCCCCCACCCCCTACCCCTAGATGACAGGTAATCTAATACATGCTAAATAAGATAAATTATATGACAAATCCAATATATCTATACATATCTATACAGTTATCTTACTGCACAAGAAACATCAGATCTAGAAAGAGAAGAAGAAAAAATAACCTAAGAAGGAAAACAAAATGCATGGAAATATTCACAGAAAGCGTTAAAATGCTGTGTGGTGGTTCACACTCAGTTCCCACAGGCCTCTCTCTGGATGTATATGACTATCTTCATCACTGAACAACTGGTTTGAATCACATCATTGTTGAAGAGAACCGTGTCCATCAAAATTGATCATCGTATAGTCTTGTTGCTGTGTATAATGTTCTCCTGGTTCTGCTGATTTCACTCAGCATCAGTTCATGCAAGTATCTCCAGGCCTCTCTGAAATCCTCCTGTTGGTCGTTTCTTACAGAACAATAATATTCCATAACATACCATAATTTATTCAGCCATTCTTCAATTGATGGGCATCCTTTCAATTTCCAGTTTCTTGCCACTACAAAAAGGGCTGCCACAAACATTTTTGCACATGTGGGTCCCTTTCCCTCCTCTAAAATCTCTTTGGGATATAGGCCCAGTAGAAACACTGCTGGGTCAAAGGGTATGCACAGTTTGATAACTTTTTGAGCATAGTTCCAAATTGCTCTCCAGAATGGTTGGATCTGTTCACAGTTCCACCAACAATGTATCAGTGTCCCAGTTTTCCCACATCCCCTCCAACAGTTATCATTATCATTTCCTGTCATTTTAGCCAATCTGACAGGTGTGTAGTGGTATCTCAGAGTTGTCTTAATTTGCATTTCTCTGATCAATAGTGACTTGGAGCACCTTTTCATGTGACCGGAAATAGTTTCAATTCCTTCGTCTGAAAATTGTCTGTTCATATCTTTTGACCATTTATCCATTGGAGAATGGCTTAAATTCTTATATATTTGAGTCAATTCTCGATATATTTTAGAAATGAGGCCTTTATCAGAACCTTTGGATGTAAAAA
>JAJPUD010002730.1:54609-103070 GCA_023553655.1 Myrmecobius fasciatus | reverse complement strand
ATCTTGGTATATGGTGTTAGGTGTGGGTCAATGCCTAATTTCTTCCATACTAGTTTCCAATTATCCCAGCAGTTTTTGTCAAATAGTGGAGAGCATTGATTTCTACAATTCTAATGTTCAGTTGCTCCTTCTGTTGGATTTAAAAAGTGCAAAAAGTTCAGGGTCCCACTCAAGCACAATTGGAAATGTCCTATTTCTAACACTGCATGAATATCTCTAGAGATATGGCAGACCTGGAAGGCCCCTAACACAGAATTCATTGCATAAGCTGAGTCAGGGAATTCCCTTAGTTCCCAATAAGAAATTCTCCTAAGGATAAAGAATTGTTTCACTAAGGAATGAATGAATGAAGAAAAAGCATTCAAGTGCTTACTATGTGCCACTGCATATTTGGGGAGGAGGGACAGATTTTGTGGTGTTCCCATGACCTCTCATGATCTATGTGCCAAGTATACAGTATACATTTGGGCTTCATCAATAAAAAAAGAAGACTCCTGCCTGCTCACAAAGAGCCTACATTTTAATTGAGAGAAACAACATATAAAGGAAGGTTCAGCTAAAGGGCAGATGGAAAGGTCTGGTAGTCCTTAGAGTATAGCAACAGAGACCATGATAAATCTCAGGGATCTTTAGAGAATGAGGGTAGGTCAGATAGCAATACTTGGAGGTTGTAAGTTGGAAAGACATGGAGATCCTCAATCTTACTGAAAGGATTATAGTTACTGTCTCAGCAGTATGAATGGACATGTCCAAGCTATAGCTGGGATTTGGGAGCTCAAGAACCTACAAAGCTCTTCCCCCTCTCCCCCAACACATTCTGGAACAAAGGGATAGGGTCAGAATTTCCTTGCAATTTATATTCCTGAAACATGGTTGCAAAGCTGCTCATAAAGTACTCTGGTCTGTAAGCATAGCTTAGTTAGATAGCATCCCCATTATTTCACAGAATCTCAGAATTTTAAAATTGAAAAGGATCTTAAAGGTATCCAATCCAAGTTATATCTGAAAGGAAATCATTTCCAATAAGTAATACCCTATGAGGTTTATCTTTATGGAATGCAAATTTGCTACCTCTCAAGGCAACTCACATGATTTTGGGACAGCTATAACTGTTAGGAATTTTTTTTTTCTTTACAGCAAGCCTAAATTTTCATCCTTTTATAACTTTTTCCTGACATTGCTCTCTGGGGCCAAACTGAACAAATCTAATCATTCTTCCAAAGGATACATGGCTCTTCAAATATTTGAAGGCTGCTATCATGACCCCCTTGAGTCTTCTCTAGGCTAAATTTCAATTTCTTCAAACACTCTTCAAATGCAATGGAACTGGGGCCCTTCAATATCCTGGTTGCTCTACTTTAGACTTTTCTCCAGTTTATCAATGTTCTTAAATTATGTGCCCCAAACTCAACAGAATACTCTGATGAGATCTGACGAGACACCTACAGAAGTTTAACCTCCTTATTTCTGGAAACAAGGTGTCTCCTAATGGAGCCTAAGATAGATTTTTTGGCTGCTCTATTACACAGCTGCTTCAGATTGGTGTGCAGTTCACAAATCACCCAACCATTCTGACTGAATCCACTACAGATTTATTGTACACAATCTCAACCAAGCCCCTACTACTGCTAAACAATCCTTCTATGACTGCCTTATCAACTCACCATCTCATTTTCCACAGTGGCTCTTCCAAATCTTTTCATCTTTCCTCAAACCTTCTAATCTCTTACCTGAGAACCCTGATTCATATTTTACAGAAAAAAAATTGAGGCTATTCTTTGTGAACTTCTCTTTTTCTCCTCTTCCTCATCTCTTATCACTCAGGTGCTTTCTGTCATTCTCTCTTCTTTCATGTCTCACATGGTGAAGTGGCTTTACTCTTTACTAAGGGTAACTCTTCTCCCTGTTCAAGTGATCCCATTCCATTCCAACTCTTCCAATAGATTGTCCCTTCTTTCATCTCTACTCTATCACTTATTTTCAATCTCTTCCTCTCTACTATCCCTCCCTTAACTATTTCCTATTTATTCTGATTTATAGCTTGTTTGTACAAAGCAGTCTTTGAATGTCTCCCCCATTAGATCATGAGCTTGTTGAGGGCAGGGACTGTCTTTTGTTATTTTTTTTACCCCCAATATTTAACACAGTGCCTGGCATATAGTCGGCACTTACTAAATGTCTGTGGTTGAGGCCTGCAAATCTATATCTCCTTGCCATGTTGTTTATTGCCTGAGGGAACTCTCAGGTTTCAAGAGATCTCGAGCTCCTAGAATGATCACAAACTTCTTAGAGGCTGTTGTAGACTTCAAATTTTCTACCCTAGACTTGGCATGGTGCCTGAGAGCTTTTTCTCCAAACCTAGGCAAAATTGAAAAAGTAATCAAACTGACTCAATGAAGACCTAGAATAGGCACTTAAACATTTTGAAACTTTTGATCAGCCATTCTTGCTCTGCATATTAGTTATGTCTGGGACCACACTAAGCAAACATTTAGCTACAATCTCATCTCTATGGTCTGAAAACTTGAAAACTGGTTGTAGCTATATATTGTTATAATGACAGAAGACAGAGTCCCAGAGAAATAGACTTAAGAGGAATGATTACTAGCTCAAAAAGTTGATCCTAGACCTAGACTCAATCTTCTTTTAACATTTCTAAGATTACGTTTTAAATCATCAAACCTCATCCTCTCCTGTAGCATATCACCACCAAGGGTTAAGGTTTCCATAATTAGAAACTATTTGTGATAGTCAGGTGAAAAACTCTAGCTCAAATTAGGCTGGAAACAAAAAGTGAGGGAAAAAGAACAATGCTATCCACTAAGGTTTCAGGAGCTGGAGGTAAACCTGTGTCTGAATTGGGCTCTGGATTAGGATAACAACTCCAAACTTTCTTTCCAATCCTCCTCATATCTGCAGTCTAATGCAATCACAAGGTTGTCCCACAATTCTTAGTGAAGTTTTAAGCTATTAAAACTACTAACACTTAAAACTGGACTAAAATTTTTGAGATACTCTGTATTTCCAAATAAGTTGCTGGCCAAAGGTAAGTCTCTTTTTCAGTCCCAGTTTCCTTTTTAAAATGCATATAATAAAAAAAGAAAAAAAAAGCATATAATAATACTTATACTGGACTGTTGTGCAGAAAAAGTTTTATAAATTATAGAAATGGGGACAGCTAGGTGGCGCAGTGGACACTTAACATTCCCTAGCTGTGTGACCCTGGGCAAGTCACTTACCTCAATTGCCTCAGCAAAAAGCAATAAATAAATAAATAAATTATAGAAATGAGTGAATTATTGTTGTATATTTGTTTCTGTATGCCTCTCTCCTTCCCTTTCAATATCTGAAAAAGAAGGAGTTTGGGGTAGTGACCTGTAATCTGAAATCCTTCAATTCCAAGCCTTAATTTCCTCACTGAAAAAATGAAGAAAAATATTTGCTATCTCATCAGGTTTTTATGAAGAAAGTTTTTCAGGAAAATTAAAATGCTACAGAATTGGGAGCTATTTTTAATTACCTGTTCATTAACAGTCAGAGATGTGTCAGACCCTGCTCCAGGATCCATGGTCACTCGGAGTGGGTATGGTGGTGGGGCAAGCTCACCAAGCAGAACATCCTGCAAGAAAAGAGCAAAGGGTGATGTGTTGCAGCCACATAGTCCTCTAAGAAACAGTCCATAAAATGGAAAAGGACAAATGCATGGGAAACTGGACCAATGGGCTGCATAAGGATGGGAGAAAACCTGGGATTCCTTCAGTATACATGAAGGTGAAGGCTTCTACAGAAAACTAGAGACATCAGTGCTAGGGAGAGAAAAACTGAACAGTTCTCCAGTTCCTCATGGATCAAATCTTTTCAGTGTAGATTCTATTATTCAGTAAAAAAAAATTGCAAATTTCCAGATCATAAAATATATCCATATTCATACATGTGGATAAAACATTTCTAAAGCCAAAGAAAAATATATATTATATAATCTGCTGGGTTTTTCATTTTTAAATTTATGATATGACCACTTCATTGGGACAGAGAATCATGAGCTGACTATAAATTTAAAACATAAGGCACAAAAGAGAAGTCTTTCTCTCTCTCTCTCTCTCTCACACACACACTCACACACACACACACACACACACGTACACATACTATCAAGCAGGAAAGTCTCTGTCTTCAACACTGTCTGAATCTTCTCCAAAATGCTCAGTTATTATTTTCAGACAATGTGACTTGCTCTCCCTTCTGAGAAACTGAAGTTTGAAGCCGTGACTGTTCCTTTGGCTCACAGTTGTTGACCAACACTAAGGAAAAACACTTAAGAAGGAATCAAGTATTTGCTAAGAATTGACCTCAAGCAGCAAAATCTCAAATCAGATAGCATAAAAACAAGCTATCCTCAAGGACTGGGATAAGCAGTATGAAATGTACCCTCAAATCAATTGTTTGGGACAAGTTCAGTTGGGAGAGATTGTGGAAAGAAACAAGATCCCATTGTGAAAAGGGACCCTGCAACATTTCCAGGCTGATGCTGAGGTAGAGGATGTTGAGAACTAGAATAGGATAGGACATAGCTTGCCTGGGTTACTACTACCAGGAGAAGAGGAGCTGAGTAACTGATAGCATCACATTCTCACTGTGTGTTTTCACATTGTTCATTTCATGTCAATGTGGGTGGCATCCTTTAATTTTGTTGCCCAATTCACATAACTTAATCCAGTTCTGCGCATAACTCACTTTACCAAATGAGAGACTTAGAGTCAGTTTTGTTGGCTTTGACATTACCAGTAATTTTATTCCTAGTTTGACATATCTTCCACTCATCATTATTTGGGGTGGGGCTACCAGCAGTATATATGTGCTCAGGGAAAGTAATCTATTTTTAACATTGGAACAAAGAAAACATACATTGGAAAGTACATTTGCAACTAAAAAGTAAATGATATGATGCTAGAAAATTGCAGGGTTACCTTTATTGTTTGGCTAAAAAGATTTAGAATTTCACAATTCTGCTAATAGATGGCCAAAGAAGTCTTTCATAAAGAGGAACAACATAAACAAACCTGTGTACAAGGATGGTAATAACTATCTTACAGCATATGACAATTATTTTGAAGGATGCAGGTCATATGTAGGTCAGGAGAAGTTGGAGACAAAGATACTATTTAAGTTATTCTAATAGCACAGGTGGAGAATAATGATCTCATACTACCATGGTGGAAGTGGGAATAGAGAGAAGAAAACAAACATAAGATACATTGGAGATAAGACCAACAGTACTAAATGGCCAAATTTGGGGGGTAAAGGCAACAGAAAGGTCAAAAGCAATGTCATGAGTAGAAGTGTAGGTTTTGGAGAAAATAAATTAAATTCTGTTTTGAATATGTTGGACTTGAGGTGGTGATGGAATATCTTCAGGACAGTAGAATATGTAGGATTAGACATTGAGAAAGAGGTCAGAGTTGAAAATATCAATAGTTCTATTGCCAATTAAATCTCTAGGACTAGGATTAGTAATATTTATACCTTGGTGATAAGTTCCTCATCTCCACAGTTTGAGACTTTTAAAAAAAAGTCTTTCTTTGGAGTGAAAAGGGCTTCTGCTCTAGTTTAAAAAGTACAATGGTTCATGGCAAAGCCAATGTGGATATATCCCTAGTCTCACCTCAGGTTCAGGATTTCCATCTGTGGAAAAATCAAGAACAAGGCTGACTAATGATACTGGGATTTAAGGATGAGAACAAATGTGGCTTCAAGTTTCAGTTATTTCAAAGAGTCTCAAATCTACCTTGGGCTCCAGATTATCTGCCTCTGACCTCAGGTCCCTGAATGCAAAATGAAGATAAGAACTGAAAGAGACTTTGCACAGCTTACTAGGAAGAACTGGTCATAATATAAGGAATTACAGTCCCAATAAGGGAAACTGAATGAAGTGAGGGATAGTAGCACTGGCATTCAACTTTCTTTTTCATAGCCTGACATTCACTATCCAAAACAGCGATGGGCAAACAATATTGATTGAGTTAATAAAAGGCTATATACATTTGTTGTTGTCTCTTCTCATTACTGCCCTGTTCCACCCTGAGTCATGTCAGGAGAAGAGAGAAGACAAAAGCATCAGTCCCCTTACTAGATTTCAAAATGCTTTGAGCCTATGCAAGATTATATTCCTGGAAGCCACCTTCAAAACTTAGCTTTTCTATATTTGGTATTCAGTTCCTCTCTTCAGGGTTGGAGTCACTTGAAAATGTTTTTAAGCAAATAAGTGGTAAGCTAAAACAACAACAACAACAAAAACAAAACAAGCAAGCAGCCAACCAACAACAAAAAACCCAAACCTGTCCATGCTCATAAAACCTCAAACTCACCACTCATTTACCTAGCTTCTTAGATATTCCATCTATGGTTGTAGTCAGTGTCCACACTAATTGTACTGTTCTAAGAGACAGGGTAACTCAAATCCCATCAAATCATTCATGGCTACCTCTCGATTCTCCTTGGCTTTTCCCAAGCTACATACAGCACTTCAATATCTGCTGTTTCACTATCTCCTTCATCTTTTCATTTGCAGCCCTTCAGCATATGGTCAGCATCCTAGGATGCATAGGAGCTTGGCAAGTAAAGTTTTAGCAGAAGGGTTCTAGACAATAATAAATACAAGCATTCCTCAGAGTCATTCACTGTATCGGTCACTTACACTAGGGTAGGCTAGGAAATTAATTTAATATTAAAACAGGAATAAGACTATAGTCCCTTGAGTCTGAAAGAAATCAAGCTTTGGTTCAGGAGTTCCTTCAAAGTAGAATTTCCGACTTTGTTGATCCCCTGAGCTCTTAAATTTACTTGAACAAAGCTTCGCTAAGACAGACTAATTCAAAAAAGGTAGAGAGCTTTCTCTCTCTCTCTGACACTGGTGACATTGGGAGAAGGGGAGTGGCAATGCATTTTTGGAACATGGAGTTAGGAAAAGTGACTAATAATTCTATTAAAGCTCTTTTGTTTTCCCTGCCCAGGTAAGACTCCTGAACCTGTCCAGACTCAGACTGCTGTCACTGCAGCTGGGGTGTGCCACTTTGTGTTAAATCCTGTTAGCCGAGGATCCAAAGTGGGGAGGGGGCCGAAGGAGACGCCTCTCTCAGGGCTCCAATCTCGGTGGTGGTGGTGGGGCACATCAGCCCGATTATTATGATTATTTATTAATAATCATTATCGTGATTAAATATTTATGAAACACCCATGTTCTGTTCAGTTCCAGTGACCCTCCCACTCTCTACCTTTCCAGTTACTCCCAAGGCCCGGCCACCACCACCACCACCACCCCTCTGCCTCGAGATTTCTACCCGCTCAGTCGGGAGGAGGAGGAATCAGGAGGGAAACTGAGACTCCATCGTAGGGGGGTCAGAATGACCCTAAATCTCTAAGAACCCAGGCGTCCAGGCTTCCTTTGGGATCACTAGCATTCCCCGCAAGGTGGGGGGCGCGAGACTTCCATTGCTGTTTCTACCCAGCTGAGATGGGGGAGGGGCAGAAGGTGGAGGACCCAGCCCAGGTCTCTCCTCCGGGAGCTCTGCCACTCTTATCCCGGGTGGCCGGCTGACTGGAGCGGACGCGGCCCCCCGAGGCTCAGGGCCTCCCAAATCGGCAGGGAACGATGCGCTGTCCCAGCTCCCTCAATCGTCTGGTCCCTGAGCTACTCGTCGCCCCGGCCCTTGCCTTTTTTTCCCTCTCTCTCTCTTTATCATAAATATATAAATTATGCTAATTACGGGCATTGCATATTAACCAAACCCGAAACCTCCCCTGCCCAGCCCCCCTCCCCCACTCTGCAAACCCCTCCCCGCCTCGGACCCCGCTACTCACCGGAGCCGGAGCAGCCGCTGCCTCACCCCCGATGCTAGGCGCCCCCCCGATTAAGGATTCATCTCACAGTCCGGGCCTCGGGGCCCGGGGGCCCGGGGGCCGGGGCCGCCCACAGACAAAGGAGCCAGCGCGGCCGGGCTCTCCTGGGCTCGGCTCGGCCGCTGAGCCGGCCCGAACCCACCGCCCGCCCGTGCGCCCCGAGACCCCCGGCCCGTGCTGGATGGCAGTGAGAGGACAAGTGAAAGTGGGGGAACTCCGAGGGCTGTAAAGGGCGGGGGGGGCAAGAGGGGCGCGGCTGGGGAGCAGCGAGGGAAAGAAGGGGGACAGTCGGATATTTTTCTTTTTTTTAAAAACCTTTCTCTCTCCCCCTTTCCCCCGCCCCCCCTCGTCTTTTTTCCCTCCTGCTACTTGGGAATTTTTTTAGCTGCTGCGTCATGAACATAATTTATGCAAAGAGCTTTGCCGCATGCAGTACCGCTCCAGCTGGACGCTAGGGGGCAGTGGGATGGGTTGGGTCTTAGGAGGGGGAGAAGGTCTGCTTAGTGGGGAATGTAGGGGATGGGAGGGAGGAAAAGCCTAGGTTCTGACCTCAAGGCAAAGTGAGAACATTATCTGTCTTCCAAGTTAACCTCCTCCCTTCCCTCTTCCCCATTTCCTCCTTTCCCCACCCTCCACCCCCAGCTGTGGAGTTCTCGGTTGGGTCGCTTCATTTGTATTAAAGATGCGAATCTGGATAGCTTCTGGACCCAGAACTAGATGCTGCTTTCTATTTAGTCTCGGTCATACAGCTCCAAGGAAGGAACATCATCGTTTGCTTTGGGAAGGGACAGGGTTGGAGGGAGAGAGAATAAAGACTGCGATCCTGCTCCTTCTTCCAACCCCAAGCCCTGAAAATATTGGCCAACTTCCCTGCCCAATGAGATTCAAGGTCACCTCCTTTTCCCTTCCCTCTCCAGTTTAGGGTCTTGCCCAGGGATCCTGGGGAAATGCCCATAGCATGCTTGACTCAACAGGATATTCTGTGGACCTTCAACTTTGCAGTCCCTACTCTAATGCTACTAATAGTCCGGGACAGAAACGCCCTGGACAAAGCAGGCAGCAGCCACGGCGGAAGAGAGATGGGTGATAGAAATGAAAAGACTTGCACTTTTTAACATTGCACTTTATAAGTGCACATATTTTAAGAGAAAAAGAAACCCTACCAATTGTGCTTTCTATAGCTCGCAGATATTTATTTTGTGCTGTCGAATCCCCAGAATTACAGTGAAGACTCCGGGGCATTGATGCAGCTGGAGGAGTGAGGGGGAGCTTTGGCCGCGCTGATATTTTCGATCGTTACCTAAGGTGTACAGATGTCTTGTGTAGGCTTTGGATTGAAGCTTGCTTTTCACTCGGACCCGCTTTTCTAAATCTTACTTTTCCCCACATTGTCCTAGTTCAAAAACAATTCCGAAGTGGCCGAACCACGTTAGCGCCATAATTGCTAGGTAAAGTTGGAGCCAAACATTGCACCACAATCTTTGGAAAAAGTGAACACACACACACACACACACACACACACACACACACACACACACACACCCCTTTATGTTAAAATGGGGGCAGAGTAGGCTTTTGCTTTTGAGGTAGGGTAGTATTCATTCTGCTTTCTTTTTCTTTTTATTTATTTTTTGGGTTGTTTACCACCTTTGTTAATTTCATCCTTGTGGCATTTTAAGGTGGAAAAAAAGAAAAAGAGACAGATTTGGGACCAAGGGAAATAAATTAACAAACCAAAGGGGGAAAAGATAGACAAAGAGGGAGAATGGAGAGATTGATGGGAGATGGAGTTCTATAATGATTGAGTGAGGTAGCCCCTAAAAGTGAAATTGAAGCTTTATAGTGAGAAACCACTTGCTAAGGTATAATAGTAGGAATTCCTTTCATGTATGAGTTGAATTAGTTTGCCTCTGAAGCTCTGAACTTTTAAATTCTATGACTCTGAAAAGAAGAAAGGGGGTAATTTGAGATACAGCATCAATACACCAGCAATCTTTAGTCTCTTCATCATAGTTCAGTACTTTGGCAATATTTAGGTACTCTATGGAATTTCACAGAATCTTTTTTTAAAATTAATTAAGGCTTTTTGGAAAGAGGAAAATCAAATTGTTAGTCTCAAGAATGATAAGGGAGAACTTTCCTCCAATGAAGAGGAAATTAGAGTAATAATTAGGAGTTACTTTGCCCAACTTTATGCCAGAAAGTTTGATAATTTAAATGAAATGGAGGAATATCTACAAAAATATAGATTGCCCAGGTTAACAGAAGAGGATATAAATTATTTAAATAGCCCCATATCAGAAAAAGAAATAGAACAAGCTATTAACCAACTCCCTAAGAAAAAATCTCCAGGGCCAGATGGATTTACATGTGAATTCTACCAAACATTCAAAGAACAATTAATTCCAATACTACACAAACTATTTGAGAACATAGGGACAGAAGGTATACTGCCAGAATCCTTCTATGAGACTGATGTGGTGCTGATAGCTAAACCAGGTAGGGTGAAAACAGAGAAAGAAAACTATAGACCAATTTCCCTAATGAATATTGATGCAAAAATTTTAAATAAGATATTAGCAATGAGATTACAGAAAGTCATCCCCAGGATAGGACACTATGACCAAGTAGGATTTATACCAGGGATGCAGGGCTGGTTCAATATTAGGAAAACTATCAGCAAAATTAATTATATTAATAACCAAACTCACAAAAACCATATGATTATCTCAATAGATGCAGAAAAAGCCTTTGATAAAATCCAACACCCTTTCCTATTAAAAACACTAGAGAGTATAGGAATTAATGGGCTTTTCCTTAAAATGATCAGTAGCATCTATTTAAAACCATCAGCAAGCATCATATGTAATGGAGACAAACTAAAACCATTCCCAATAAGATCAGGACTGAAACAAGGCTGCCCACTGTCACCATTACTATTTAATATTGTATTAGAAATGTTAGCTTTAGCAATAAGAGAAGAAAAAGAGATAAAAGGAATCAGAGTAGGTAATGAAGAAACCAAATTATCACTCTTTGCAGATGACATGATGGTATACTTAGAGAACCCTAGAGACTCAACTAAAAAACTACTAGAAACAATTCACAACTTTAGCAAAGTGGCAGGATTCAAAATTAATCCACATAAATCATCAGCATTTTTATATATTACCGACAAAGTTCAGCAGCAAGAGATACAAAAAGAAATTCCATTCCAAATAGCAGATGATAGGATAAAATATTTGGGAATCTATCTGCCAAGGAAAAGTCAGAAACTATACGAACTAAATTACAAAACACTTTCCACACAAATAAAATCAGACCTAATCAACTGGAAAAATATTAAGTGCTCATGGGTAGGCAGAGCGAACATAATAAAAATGACAATACTACCCAAACTAATCTACTTATTTAGTGCCATACCAATCAAACTCCCAAGAAATTATTTTACAGATCTAGAAAAAATAGTAGAAAAGTTCATTTGGAAGAACAAAAGGTCAAGGATCTCAAGGGGATTAATGAAAAAAAAGGCAGATGAAGGTGGCCTTGCTATACCAGATCTAAAACTATATTATAAAGCAGCGGTCATCAAAACTGTTTGGTACTGGCTGAGAAATAGAGCAGTCGATCAGTGGCACAGGATAGGATATCAGGACAATCTAGGCAATAACCTTAACAATCCCAGCTTTTGGGATAAATACTCACTATTTGGCAAAAACTGCTGGGAAAATTGGAAACTAGTGTGGAAGAAATTAGGGCTTGACCCATACCTAACATCACATACCAAGATAAGATCTAAATGGGTTCATGATCTAGGTATAAAGAGGGACTTTGTAAGCAAGTTAGGGGAACGTAATATAGTTTATCTCTCAGACCTGTGGAGATGGAATAAATTTATGTCCAAAGAAGACCTGGAACTCCTAATTGAACACCAGATGGATAATTTTGATTATCTTAAGTTAAAAAGTTTCTGTACAAACAAAACAAATGCAGACAAGATTAGGAGGGAAGCATCAAATTGGGAAATCATCTTTATATTTAATGGTTCTGATAAAGGCCTCATTTCTAAAATTTATAGAGAATTGTCTCATATATATAAGAATTCAAGCCACTCTTCAATAGATAAGTGGTCAAGGGTTATGAACAGACAATTTTCAGGTGATGAAATTAAAACCATCTCTAGTCATATGAAAAGTTGCTCCAAATCACTATTGATCAAAGAAATGCAAATTAAGACAACTCTGAGGTACCACTACACACCTGTCAGATTGGCTAAAATGACAGGAAAAGATAACGATGAATGTTGCAGGGGATGTGGGAAAACTGGGACACTAATACATTGTTGGTGGAACTGTGAATGGATCCAACCATTCTGGAGAGCAATTTGGAGCTATGCTCAAAAAGTTGTCAAACTGTGCATACCCTTTGACCCAGCAGTGTTTCTACTGGGCTTATATCCCAAAGAGATCTTAGAGGAGGGAAAGGGACCCACCTGTGCAAGAATGTTTGTGGCAGCCCTTTCTGTAGTGGCTAGAAACTGGAAACTGAAGGGATGCCCATCAATTGGAGAGTGGCTGAATAAATTATGGTATATGAATGTTATGGAATATTATTGCTCTGTAAGAAACGACCAGCAGGACGATTTCAGAGAGGCCTGGAGAGACTTGCATGAACTGATGCTGAGTGAAACGAGCAGAATCAGGAGATCATCATACACAGCAACAATAGTATTACATGATGATCAATTCTGATAGACATGGCTCTCTGCAACAAAGAATTGTCTCAAACCAGTTCCAATTGTTCACTGAAGAAAACCATATACACTCAGAGAGAGGGATATGAAATATGGACCACAACGTGACATTTTCATGATCTCTATTGACATTTGCTTGCATTGTGTTGCCTTTCTCTGATTCTTTTTTTTTTCTTGTAGATAGGATTTTTCTTGCATAACTTCTCAAGCATTTCAACATTATTAACATGTAGTGGACTTCCTGCCATCTAGGGGAGGGGAGGGAACTGGGGGTAAAATCTGTAATGGAAAGCTTTGTAAAGATCAATGTTGGGGAACTACCCATACATATGTTATACAAATAAAAAGCTTTAATTAAAAAAAAAGCAAAAAAATTAATTAAGGCTTTTTATTTACAGAACATATGAGTGATTTTTCTACATTGACCTTTGCAAAATTTTTTTTGTTCCAAATTTTTCCTCTCCTTCCCCCCACCCCAATCCCTAGATGACAGGTAGTCTAATACATGTTAAATATGTTAAATTATGTAACAAATCCAATATATGTATACATATCTATACAGTTATCTTACTGCACAAGAAAAATCAGATCTAGAAAGAGAAAAAAAACTAAGAAGAAAAACACAATGCAAGCAAATATTCACAAAAAGCGTTAAAATGCTGTGTTGTGGTCCACACTCAGTTCCCACAGGCCTTTTTCTGGATATATATGAGTATCTTCATTGCTGAACAATAGGAACTGGTTTGAATCACCTCATTGTTGAAGAGAACCATGTCCATCAGAACTGATCATCATATACTCTTGTTGCCATTTATAATGATCTCCTGGTTCTGCTCACTTCACTCAGCATCAGTTCATGCAAGTCTCTCCAGGCCTCTCTGAAATCGTCCTGCTGGTCGTTTCTCACCGAACAATAATATTCCATAACATTCATATACCATAATTTATTCAGCCATTCTCCAATTGATGGGCATCCACTCAGTTTCCAGTTTCTAGCCACTACAAAAAGGGCTGCCACAAACATTTTTGCACATGTGGGTCCTTTTCCCTCCTTTAAGATCTCTTTGGGATATAGGCCCAGTAGAAACACTGCTGGGTCAAAGGGTATGCACAGTTTGATAATTCTCTGAGCATGAATTTCATAGAATCTTAAAGACTATTTGATTCAGTCATCTCCAAAATAGGAGCCATGACATGATTCCAGTTGTTATATTTATCAACCAATAGGGAGAGTGGGAGGGTGATTGCATTCCACTCTCCTCAAAAGGGCCAGTCTTGAGTTTGTCTTCAATATAATTATAGACATCTTTCATAAAGCTTATCTCAATTGTCACCCCACTCCTTTCCCCTCTATTAGCTTCCAATGACTCTGCCTGAGCATGGGTTCCCAGAGCTCCTTATAAATTAGTCAACCTAGGTCTCAGGTCTCATTTCCTTTGTGCAAGTAAAATTCCACAACCCTTCCACTTTCAGTGTCTACACCTGGACCTCAAGTTAACTCATTTGCTGCATAAGCTCAAAGCTAGACAAGAGGTGAGGATACAAAAATAAATAAGGCTAGGTTCCTTCCCCTACTGGCCTATCATAAGATTTGCTATGTAGTAGGTATTCAATAAATACTGATGTCATGCTATACATAATATAGTTATACTATAGATGTAAGTTCTGAATGTATATATATATATATATATATATATATATATTCTCTCTCTCTTTATATATATGGGGAATGGGAAGATGGAGGGAGAGAGAGAGAAGGCCAATCACACTATCTCAGGATGAGGTCAGAGAAAAGTTCAGAAGGAGACACATACATAGGATTTGGCATACCATTTTAAGTTAATATATAGAATTTTAAAAATCAGTAAATATTTATTAAGTAATAGTGTGTCAGACAGTATGCTTAAGCTCTAGGGATATAAAGAAAGGTAAAAGAATGCCTGCTCTCCAGGAGCTCTTAGGCAAACTAGAAAGAAGGGTAGTTTATGGTTCTCCATGCAATCATTTTTTTTCCTTTTTGCATTTGCATATGGGTATCATGAATGTTGAGAGTTAATAATGTTAAATTAATAAAAAAATTTTAGGGAGATGTGCCTAAAATATAGTATTAACTTTTTGTCAATTTAAATTTTGTCATTTCTGTCATTAACAATAAAACATTTTGGGGCATTCCATTTCTATACCAATTAATTATTTATCTATCAATTATAGAGGAGTTCCCAACTTAAAACTGCACTATGATTTTTGGGACACCTTCTATACATGAATTACTGTGTTAATATATACATTACAAAACATTCAAATACACAAATCCTAAAATGATGAATTAAAAATGAAATAACTGACATTTTAAAATATTTTATTAGTTATATTAAAATATTTTTGATATCATTAAATACTAATAATGGTTTATTAATAATTTTAGAAAGTAATGAAATCTAGAATATGCTTAAAATGTTTAGTAATTAAAATAGGCTTCTTTGTGAATTTTCTGAAGGATAGAACAGACATGAATAATAATTGTTTAATTTGATAAGATTTTACTTGCTTAACCTAGTCAAGTATCTCAAGAGATATTTTCATTGAAAAAATAATACAACAATAAAAAAGCCATAATGGTAAAATGAACAAACAGCTTTTAATTAGGAATCACATTTCTCTGTGTGTAAATATTTACTATATATAGAGCAAAAAACAAGTGAAAACAAATATCTTGATTAAAATCTGCAGGAAATTTTCAATATAAATACATTCCTTTTCTTGTGGCGCAACCTAATTTCCTTAATATCTTAATATCTTATTTATGTTTGTCCATTTTAGTTGTGTTTTTCTATCAGTATAAGGAACAGCAAGAATTAGGTTAGACCACAGAGCAGAAGGAGAGTAAAGATGGAAAGATAGATTGGAGCCTGGTCATGAAGAATTTTCTATTGCCAAACAAAGAGGTTCATATTTGATTTAGGTTCAGTAAGAACTACAGCAATTTGTTGAATAGTGAAGGTTAGCATGTTAAGACCTATGTTTTAGGAAAATCACTTTAGCAACTGAGTAGAGAATGGAATAGAGAGGAAAGATACCAATCAAGAACTTATTAGAATATTGTGGCTAAAGGAGATGAGTACCTGATGTGGGGTGGGGGAATGATCTTGTAAGTAGAAAGAAAAGGACAGATGGAAGAAATGCTATGCATACAGAAATGACAAAATCTAGCAATTGACAAAATGTTAATATTGTACTCTATTTTAGATTCATCTCCCCAAAACAATTTTTATTAATTTAGCATTTTTATAAATTCAAGTTGTGTTCTGTTTAGAACAAAATGCCCAAACTGACATGATCCCCTCATACCTCAGGCAGATCTCTACCTCAAAACAATTTTGAAATAACATTTATAGGAATCTTGAAAGAGGAAAACAGCGCAATATCTTAAAACTACTCAATTCCTTCTCTGATTACTAGGATCAAGGGTTTTCCAGGAATTATCATTCATCAGAGACATTAATACCTTAATGCCTTCAGAATGGAGAAAGATGGTAGGGGCCTTAGAACATAACTTTCATTGGTCGATTTCCAGGATGAGGAAGGCAACAATCCTAACAAGATAACATTTGTTGTTTTTTTCAGTCATGTCTGCTTCATTGTAACTCTATTTGGGGCTTTTTTGGCAGAGATATTTAGAATGCTTTGCCATTTCCTGCTCCAGCTTATTTTACAGATGAGGAAACCGAGGCAAGCAGTTAAGTGACTTGCCCAGGATCACATAGCTACTAAATGTCTAAGGTCAGATCTGAACTCAGGAAGATGTCTTCCCAATTCCAGGTCTGGCACTGTGCACTGTGGTGCCACCTAGCTGTCCTTATTAGTACATTCCTGACTATAATTTCCTCTTTTCATCCTTCTCTATGCAATGTCTTTGCTTGTCCAATTCAACTCAATAAGCATTTATTAAGAATTTACTAAGTGCAAGGCACTGTACTAGGTACTGTCACTATTAAGACAAAAATTACCTTCAAGGAGCTTACATTCTTCTAGGAGATACGAACTGACCTAGAGAGCTAGGAGGCATAGTGGATCTGGACCAGGAGTAAGGAAGACCTGAGTTCAAATTCAGCCTCAGACACTTATTAGATGTGTCAGGCTGGTCAAATCATTTAACTTCTATCTGCCTCAGTGTCTTCAACTCTTAAATAAGGATAATTGTATCTCCTATCTCCTAGGTGAGGATCAAGTTGGAAGAATCAAACGCAATAATATTTATAAAGTGCTTAGCATAGTGCCTAACACATAGTAGAAACTATATAAAAGCTTTTTTATTATTGTTAATTAAATAACAGATGTAAAGATCTTTGGCTTTGGTGTCAGAGGAATAGGGATCAAATCTTGCGTCCCATACTTATTAACTGTATGACCTCAGGCAAATCATAATAATTTCCCTGAGCCTCATTTTTCTCAACTGTAAAATTAGGGAGTTGAATTAGACTTTAGTCCCCTAAAGTCAGATCTAAATCTACTATTTTATTAGGAAGATATAAAGACAAAAGAGCATCGCTTGCTGTAAGTGTCAGGAAAGACATCTCAATTAATCAATAAACATTTGTTAAGGGCACATCTGACCTGAATGTTGAAGGAAATTAAGGAATCTAATGAACAAATCTGAGAAGGGTATACATCTCAGGCACTGAGGAGGCAAGAGATAGAGTATAGAGAATGGGGAGTAGCAAATCAGTTGGCAAAATCTAAAAGGTACGCACAAGCATGATAATTGTGGAAATAAGTATAAAAGAATTGCACATATTTAACATATATTGTATTACTTGTCATCTAGGGGAGGGGGTGGGAGAGAGGGAGGGAGAAAAAAATTTGGAACACAAGGTTTTCCAAGGGTAAATGTTGAAAACTATCTATGCATGTATTTTGAAAATAAAAAGCTTTATTAAAAAAAAGATATGTACAATTATTCCTGTGTTGGAACAGTCTTAGTCTGGAGCTCTGAATTCTCAGATGCTTTCTAGAGGAGGAGAAAGAAATAAAAGAGAAGGAAAAAAAAAGAAAAAGGGGAAGCAGAAAAGGAAAAGGAGAAAAAGAAGGTCCCAATTCAAGGTTGTTGCTGTGAAATTCCCACAGAATGACTGACTACAACTTAACTCTGCTTGGAAGGATCTATGCAGAGATGACATGTTATGACATGACTATAGAAACCTCAGCTCCCTGGGCTCTCCCATTTCTAAATCTGATGTGAACCTCCAAGTGAAATGAGAAAAAATGCCTCAGATTTGAGGCTTTTTGACTTTCAGAAAACAGGCAAGGGAAGGTTTCACTCTAGGCTGGTAGAATAAGCCTGAGAGCCAGAAGTTAACTTTAAAGCAGATATTTCTGAAATAATAGTATCATTAATAGTAGATCCTATTAAGATATATCAGGTGCAGCTAGGTGACGTAGTGGATAGTGCACCAGCCCTGAAGTCAGAAGGACCTGAGTTCAAATCTAGCCTCAGACACTTACCACCTCCTAGCTATGTGACCCTGGGCAAGTCACTTAACCCCAATTGCTTCAGAAAAAAAAAGATATAAGTACAACATGGCAACATCAATATTATAGGATGGTCAATTCTGATGAACATGACTCTTTCCTACAATGAAATGCTTGATGTTAGTGATCTTGTGATGAAGAGAGTCATCTACACCCAGAGAGAGGACTGTGGGAACTGAATGTGGATCACAGTGTAACATTCTCACATTTTTTGTTATTATTGGCTTGTATTTTGTTTTCTTACTCATTTACTTTCTTTTTTTGATCTGATTTTTGTTGCACAGCAAGAGAATTGTATAAATATGTTTACACATATTGGATTTAATATATATTTTAACATCTATAACATATATTGGATTGCTTGCCATTTATGGGATGGGGTGGAGGGAAGGAGAGCAAAATATGAAACCCAAGGCTATGCAAGGGTCAGAGTTGAAAATTATCCATGCATATGTTTTGAAAATAAAAAAGCTTTAAAAAAAAAAAAAGATGGTGAGGCAAACTTCCTTTTGAAAAAGAAGAATAGCACCATTTTCTCAGTGGTCCCAGGCAAGGAAAATGTTCATTAGGAATAAGGATTATGTGGAATAAGAAAGTCAGTTTGTTAGCAGAAGAAAAAGAAATAGAGCCATTATTGCCCATAATTTCCTGGTTTCTATTCTTTCTTATTCTGTCTCCATTTCTGGAGGAAACAGAAAAATCATCTTTAAAGAAAAAATATCTATGTATATAGATGAACTGTGGTTCATTGAGTTTCTTTCTCTGGTGGAGAGATATACAAGAAGTGCTCTTGAAATAAAAGCCTTCATATTCACTGGAACTTTGAAAACTGGCTTTTGAAGTTGAGCTTCTCCTTAAAAGATGAAACACTCCTACAGGGAAGTTACAACTGTTTCTATCCCAGTTCAATACAACACAATAGCAGTGCTGCTTCAGTATAAACCCTCTTTTTACAATCCACAGACAGAAAATTGGAAGCAAGGGAAGGAAGGGTCAAGATGAAAACAGACCCTTTTTTCCGGACACAGTTTTCAGGAGACAATCACTATTTTCTTTGGGCAAAAGCCTTGAGAGGAACAGAGTTAATTCAACATCCTAGCAAGACAATAAAGTCCATTTTTCAATTAAAAAAAAAGATATAAGTATAAAATCCAGAGGAATTCTGTTCCTGAGGGTATATTGAAGAAACACAGAATTCTTTTAGGAAGACAGGTAAGTAATTCCTTTCTCATGAAAAAGATTTCAAACAAATGTCAAACTTCCAAAAACCCCTTGAGGCCTGAATAATGTGGAAAAAGCCTTTTTTGATCACTCAATCTTTATTGGACATCAGAAAACTCATGCTGGAAAGAATACTTTTGGATGTAATGATTGTGGACAAGCTTTCAGATAGAACCTGATGCTTAGGAGACATTTACAAAAGAAAAAGCTCCTTTAATTGTCAAAATTGTGTGTCAAAAGCCTTTTTTTTTTTTTTTTTTTTTTTTTTTTTTTGGACCTTGGCAAATCCTTTTTAACTTCTCATCCCTTATTCAACATATGAAAATTCATAGTAAAGAAAAGTCCTATGAATGCAATGAAAGTGCCTTTATTCAAAGAAGGCACTATGTTCAACATCAGAGAATTCATATTAGATAGAAATTCCATGAATTGAATACATGTGGGAAATTTTTCATTGGTAAGTCATCTTTTACTAAAAGCCAATGATGTTATGCCAAAGAATAACACTGGGAATGTAATGAAATTTGGGAACATTTTATTTGTGTTTATTACTTTGATGACTTCCACAGTTAAGATGAGACAAAAAATCCCATAAAAAAAAATCCCGTAACATTGATTTCCTCTATTGTAAACAGATTAGTTGTTCAAACATGGTGCCATTCTGGTTACTATTTAATTTCTCTTTTTCTGCCAGATTTTATTTTAAAAAATGTTATTGCTACTCTTTTCTTGACATTTCTCACACATTCTCCCAATCCCCCCCAAAAAATTCTTCTTTGTAACAGATAGTATAGTTACCTTGACCATGCCTGAAAAAAAAATAGAATGTACAATAAGTCAAAAGTGGTTAAGTATAATTTTCTTCTTTTATTCTTCTCTTATTTTCTAAAAATGATTTTTTTCTGTGATCTTCCAATATTGAAAATACCTGATATTAATTTTATTTATACATTTCCTTCAAGATTCTAAGATCTTTGAAGATGGAGACTGTATTAATGAAATAATATATTTATTAATCATCTGCTATATATGCAAGATATGTATAATTGTACTAGGTGGCTAGATGGTGTAGTAGGTAGAACATTGTCCTTGGAGTCAAGTTCAAATCCAGCCTCAGACACAATACTTTTTACCTGTGTAGCTGTGTGACAGTGAACAAATCACTTAACCCCAATTGCCTCAACAAAAAAAAACTAAAAACAAAAAACAAAAAAACAGGGCGGAAGTTGGGTGAGGAGGAGGGGGACAACATCAAAGTGCTACGACATATGGGATAGGGGAAAGAACTTGGGACAAGGGGTCAGGATTCATGGTAGACCCAAATCAATCACAAAGTAATTGTGTCACCATGAGTAAGTTAATTCATCTTTCTAGAGTTTCCTCTTAGTTTCCTCTTCTGTAAAATAAGGGGATCAACCAAGGGGAATTTTAAGGTAATTTTCAGCATCACAGTTCTATGATGATAAGATATGGTCCCTAACTTCAAAAATCTTAGAATTTTTTTAGGTGAGAAAACACAAGTCAACATTAAAATGGCCAAAAATTTAAGAATTCTTGATATTCTGCACATTGGCTAGTTACAAAATATATAAATATATCCTATACCAAATATAGACCCATTAGTATTTTTGTCCAGTAGAAGCTGTGGGTTCACTAATCAAATTCCCCCTTTTTTGAAAAGCTCCTGGAATCCACCTATAGTACTCTATTCCAATTGTTGTTGATTTTTTTTTCCTTTGGACTAGGTGAAAGAAGAGATTTTTTTGCCTCAGTTGCTATTTAGCCTTAATCACTGAATGGGTTCAGCCTTAGTCAAACTGAGACCTGTTAAAGACCTTAGCTTAAAAAGGCCAAGATCTCCCATTTCATCCAGAACCATCTCCAGTCAGCTTGGTCTATATCCAATCACTGACCCAGATGGTTCTGGAGGGGAAAGTGAGGCAGATGATCTTGTACACCTTCCTTCATTTCAATCCAGTTTACTTGTATGTCATAGCATCACTTCCCCGATGTCTTGGTCCTCTTCAAGAACAAAGGACAGTTGGAAAACTTCTTCCTCCCTCCCTGCCACCCTCCCTCCCTCTCTCCCTTCCTCCCTTCCTTCCTTCCTTCCTCCCTTCCTTCTTTCCTTCCTCCCTTATCTCCCTTTCTCCCTTCCTTCCTTCCTTTTTCCCTCCCTCCCTTCCTTCCTTCCTTCCTTCCTTTTTCCCTCCCTCCCTCCCTCCCTCCCTTCCTTCCTTCCTTCCTTCCTTCCTTCCTTCCTTCCTTCCTTCCTCCCTCTCTCCCTCCCTTTCTTCCTTCCTTCCTTCCTTCCTCCCTCTCTCCCTCCCTTCCTTCCTTCCCTTCCTTCCTTCCTCCCTCCCTTCCTTCCCTTCCTTCCTCCCTCCCTCCCTCCCCTTCCTCCCTTCCTTCTCTTCCTTCCTCCCTCCCTCCCTTCCTTCCTTCCTTTCTTTCCTCCCTCTGTCCACATAGGGTTTCATACCCTTATCTACAGATGATCTTAAAAGTATTTTCTCTCTTGTACCTCTGAACCCTTCCAAGACATCTTGGGGTTTACTGGCTAGATTTGTTTCTTAAGGACCAGGCCTTAAACCAAAACCAATGTATTCCAATACTGAGGAGAAACCCAATTTACCTCATAGTGTGATGTTTCTGAAAAAAGCAAGATCACATGCTGCAGAAAGGCCTTTGGGAATTCTGGTGAGGGCACCACTGTCACTCCAATCACCTAAATTATCGATCTCAGTGTGATTACTTTCTATTCACTCAGCCTCCACCCTATTTTGGGCCCTGATCACCACTAGCCTGCACTATTACAATCACCTAATTGTAGGTCATTAAATAACCTAATTGGTGTCCTTGGCTAAAGTCTCTCTTTGAATCTATACCCAACTGGCAACATGATTTTCCTTCATTCAGTAAAGCTCCTGGTTCCGATTTACTTTTTGGCTCAAATGTAGACACTGTTTGACATTGGAAGCTCTTCACATTCTAGTCCCAACCTATCTCTCTAATTTTACTACATATTACTCTCCTTGTACTCTATGGTTCAGCCAAATTGGCCATTTGTCATCTATTTCTTGCCTTTGTGCTTTTTTCTCAACTCTGTCTTTCTTTCTCCAAAATTACCTTGTATCTATCAAGAGAAGGAGGACTGGTCCTTAGATCTTGTTCTAATTTATTCTTCCTGGTAGATTATTTGGAGCATGGTTCCAACCCAATGGGTAGAGGCTTTGTGAAGTGATTTCTGGCCATGGATGATCATGGGGCTAGTGTATATGGTGCTAAAAGAACTTTCTGGTTAATTGAAGAGTTGGAACTAAATTCATATACCAAAGGATTTATATGTCCTCCTTCAACCCCTGTTTCTGCTCTCTTCCCCAAGTGTCTTTTCAGTAAGGAATATTACCATGAGCTACTGAGGAAAGAGAGGTGTGACAGTTGTCTTATCTCCCCACCTGGCTGCTACATTTCTTTGAATGCCTGATACCTCTGTTTCTCTTGTCTCATTTGTATATATTGTTTCCTGATCTTGGATAAATGATGTATTAGTCAGGAATGAGCACCTGGAGACAAAATTGACCAAATTTTGTCACTTCTATATGCACAGCATCCCTTCCATCCCTTCTCTCCCCTCAGGGTTCTTACCATCTCGTCATCTTAGAGATTTTGAAAGGAGCCATTAGAATTCTCCTCAGCAACTGGAGTCAGTAGTAGATTATTTTTTCTGAATCTCATATTAACAACAGCCAAGTAATCTGCTTGACCAGCCCAATATTGGATATCAATTGAGGTACCACATTGTGGAAGCCAGACCTGTTGGGCAAGGAAGTGACTCATTTAGCGCTAACATTAGTCTCTGAACCAAATTTGGGAATTTGGGAATTCCTTGAAGGGATAAAAATGGTCCCAGGGCCAGGAGTATCCCTTCCTTTTGCATGTTCTTTACATGTATGCCTAATAGGCCTAGTGCTTTAAGTCTAAATTCAGTCGTTTGGGACCTTTTTTTTTTTTTAAAAAAGTTTTTTTTTTTTTTTTTTTTTTACTTTCAAAACATATGCACGGATAATTTGACAACATTGACCCTTGCATAGCCTTGTGTTTCAGATTTTCTCCTCCTCCCTACCCTCTCCCCTAGATGGCAAGCAATTCAACATATATTAAATATGTTAAAATACACATTAAATCCAATATGTATAAACATATTCATACAATTCTCTTGCTGCACAAGAGAAATCAGATCAAAAAGGAAAGTAAATGAGTAAGAAAACAAAATGTAGGTGAACAACAACAAAAAGAGTGAGAATGTTCTGTTGTGATTCACATTCAATTCTTACAGTCCTCTCTCTGGGTATAAATGGCTCTCTTTATCTAAAGATCATTGGAACTGGTTTGAATCATCTCATTGTTGGAAAGAGTCACGTTCATCAGATTTGATTATTATATAATATTGATGTTACCATGTACAGTGATCTCCTGGTTCTACTCATTTCACTCAGCATCAGTTCATACAAGTCTCTCCAGATCTTTCTAAAATCATTCTCCTAGGGGCAGCTAGGTGGCACAGTGGTTAGAGCACCAGCCCTGAAGTCAGGAGGACCTGAGTTCAAATCTGGTCTCAGACACTTCCTAGTTGTGTGACCCTGGGCAAGTCACTTAACCCCAATTGCCTCAGCAAAAAAAAATAAATAAATAAAAATAAAATCATTCTCCTGATCATTTCTTATAGAACAATAATATTCCATGACATTCATATACCATAATTTATTCAGCTACTCTCCAATTGATGGGCATCCATTCAGTTTCCAGTTTCTAGCCACTACAAAAAAGGCTGTCACAAACATTTTTGCACTTGTGGGGCCCTTTCCCTCCTTTAAGATCTCTTTGGAATACAGGCCCCATAGAAACACTGCTGGGTCAAAGAGTATGCACAGTTTGATTACTTTTTGAATATAGTTCTGGAACCTTTTTTTAAGAAAAAGTTTTTAATATTTCATTACCCACAATTACATGTTAAAATAATTTTTTTAGCATTAAAGAAAGTTTTGAGTTCCAAGTTCTATCCCTCCCTCCCAGAGATGACAAGTAATCAGATATAGTCTTATACTTGTGCAATCATTTAAAACATTTCCACATTAGTCATTGTGTACAAGAAGACTTGAATAAAAAAAAAGAGAAGGAAGGAAGGAAGGAAGGAAGGAAAGAAGGAAGGAAGGAAGGAAGGAAGGAGAAAAGGGGAAGACAGAGAAAGAAAGAAAGATAGGAAGAAAGAGAGAAAGAAAGGAATAAAAAAGAAAGACAGAAAGAAAGAAAGGAAGGAAGGGAGAGAGGGAGAAAGGAAGGGAAGGAGGGAGGAAGAAGAAAGAAAGAAAAAGAAAGAAAAACAAAAAAGAAAGAGAGAGAAAGATAGAAAAAAAGAAAGGAAGGAAGAAGGAAAAAAGAAAGAAAAAGAAAAAGAGAGAAAAAGAAAAAAAAGAAAGGAAAGGGGGGCAGCTAGGTGGTGTAGTGGATAGAGCACCAACCCTAAAGTCAGAAGGACTTGAGTTCAAATCTAGTCTCAGACACTTAACATGTCCTAGCTGTGTGATCCTGGGCAAGTCAAAAAGAAAGAAAAAAAGAAAAGAAAGAAAGGAAAGGAAAGAAAGAAAGAGTAAAGAAAGGAAGGAAAGAAGGAATAACTTGAACAAGAGAAATGAAAATAATTGACTAGATTGTAAGCTCCTTGAAGATCAGGAGTCTTTCATTTTTGTGTGTATATACTTAATGCCTAGGACAATGTCTTAGCATTTACTACTATGTTTGTTGATTGATTAATTAATTGGAATTGTCTCCCTGGACTATCTTTCTACATCTGTATCTGTCTAAAGTATATTTTTCTTATCCTGGTCCTGAGCTTCAGACTCTCTAGAACTGACAAATTCTAGAACTGCTGTATCATATGCTTCCAGCTCTGTTGCTAGTAGCTGATAGGCAATGCACAGGCAGCAATTAAAAATACTTGTATCATTTTAGTAAAGTAAAGAACATTTCCCTTGGCAAGAGGTTAATGCTATCCCCAAAAGCCAGATTTTATACTTTATGGGAACAACTCCAGAATAGAGATCAGAAACCAAAGGACTAGAAAACATGTTATGTGTGACTAGAAATGTTGTAGAAATGTCTCTTGGACAGCCGAAGCCTCTATCATTCTTGCATGCATATATTTTATCTCATTTATTTTAATTTTTCTAACAATGTAAAACTGAATCTTCCAGCTGTCACTCAATCTCAACATATTATCCTGTCAACTTGAAGGTAAAATATGTTTTTGGTGGTTTGCGTAAATATATATGTTTATATATACATATATGTGTATATTATATATATACAGTTTCTGTTCAATAACAAGGTGAGGAACATTTTATGCTCATAAATTATTTACCAAATCCCTCCAGGCATAATAGGCTCTGTGCATATTAATCAGGAAATCATCCATTATTCATGAGATCTTCACTGTGGCTGCTAGAAGAAAATGAGGTTGTTGATTGAAATGCTAAAGAAAAGGTGGGTCTTTGTCTTTCCTCCTCCTACTTCCCCCATTGGACTTTGCCTGGGTCTTTCTATCAA
Organism: Myrmecobius fasciatus; assembly: GCA_023553655.1. NCBI lineage: Eukaryota > Metazoa > Chordata > Mammalia > Dasyuromorphia > Myrmecobiidae > Myrmecobius > Myrmecobius fasciatus. The sequence goes on along the minus strand of JAJPUD010002730.1, from coordinate 77,065 downwards.
AAAACACAAAAACCCTTACAACCCAATAATGAGAAAAAGGAAATGCCATTTCTTTCAAGTGAGAAAAAAGAGGAAAACTTAGGGAGAAGAGAAAAAGGTAGAATAATTCCATTTGGTTTGGGGGTCCTGGTCAGTTTTTACTAGGATAGTAGTAGGAAAGGCATTAATTTCCCCTATTACAAATAGGAACTTTGAGAAAACCCCATTAAACTGTGTGGATTACTCAGGTTGCCAAGATTTTAACCCTGCCTTGTCCCTGGCATTTAGCTACTATATTCTCCAGACTTGAAATATTTCAAAATGCTTTCAATTAAGCCATGGAGGGAAAAAATCTCCCCCATAAACCCCCCATTCTTTATCCTCCCATTCCTTTACCAGACTGACTAGTCTGATCCCCTAGTTCAATATGGTAGAAAATAATATTGGATTTGAATTAAGAGATCTTAGAATTAAGAAATCCATCTCAACTACCAAATGAGTAATCTTTAGCAAGTCTCTTTATGAGGTAGCTGAAAGAGCAATAAATTTGTGATTGGAAGACTTTGTGTTTCTGTTTACTAGCTTTATGATCTTAGGCAAATCATCTCACCTTCTGGGTGAACTTTCACCTGTTTTCTTATTTATAAAATGAAAGGGTTGGACTAAATGATCACAAAAGATCCTTTCTAGAAATAAAAGTGCTTGTGTGAGTGTGTATGTGTATATATATATATGTATATATATATATACATACATATATATATATATAAATTCATACTCATATGATACATATATCTATATATACCTACATGCATACATAGACATATATATACATTTATACATATGTAGATATTAATCTAAAACAATATTAATATGACTGATAAATAATGTAGATTTCCCTTTTGATTGAATCTTTAAATTTGATTTTGTCTGAGGTCAATATCTAGCCCTATTTTTTTCCCTAATAAATTCTACTCCTGTGTATATCCCTTATTTCCTATTCCTACTAACTCTTTTGACTCCTTAACTTGCCTTGCTATTATTTAACTTCCCTTACCCCTGGTCCCTCCCTTATCTTCTCCCTCTATCTTTTCCTTTCCTCTTTATCCCATTCTCATTAATCTATAGAACTTGTCCAAGTACCATAAATTTACACACTCTTCTATATACACACCTTATCCTATTACCACACACACTATACACTATATACTATATACTACTATATATACACCTTATCCTACTCCCCCCTATTTCCATGGTATAAATATGTATTGTTCCCTATTTAACCCATTCCTGATGTGAGTAGGTTTTTAGAACTCCCAGCCCTCCTTCCCCCTCTAATGCCTCAGTATCAATTCTTCCTTCACACTTCATTTGTAAAGCACATTTACTATTTTTGCTTTTTCCTCAACGGTTTTGCTTTTTAGAATTAGACCATACTCAGCTTGGTGGCAATTAGTCTTTTGAGCTACCTAATTACTGATGTCAATCTTAGACATATGGTTTACATTTCTGTGTTAAAAACATAAACAATTTATCCCTGTTGAGTCCCTTCAAATTAATCTTTGATGTTGGCTCTTACATGCTAAATTTTCTACTGAGTTCAGGTTTTTTTGAGAAAAAGTCCTGAAATTCAAAAGGTAGTCCAATTATTCTTAATTTTTCTCTTCTTGACCTGTTCTCCAAAGGTGTTGTTTTTCTTATATTTCACATTCTGTTCTATTTTTTCATTCTTTATATTTTGTTTTATTTTTTAGTCTCTTGCAACTTCACTGGATTTCTCCTGCCTAATTCTAAATTTCAAAGAATTATTTTCTTCTTTAAGACTCTATATCTCTTCTTCTAGTTGATTAACTTTTTTTTACATAATCTTGTTTTTCTTGGATACTTTTTAAAAAAGTTTTCTTCAATCTCTCTCATTTGATTTTTGAAGTCTTTTTTGAATTTTATAAATTCTTTCTGGGCAGCTAGTCATTTAACATTTTTTGCAGGTAAAAGAGGCTTTTTTTACTTCATCTTCTTCCTCTGAAGGTAAACCCTGGTCTTCCCTATTCTCACAGTAAGTTTCTATGGTTGGGTTCTTCCTTCTTTGCTTGTTTTTTTTTTTTCTTTTTAATGAGAACTAGTAGTGGAAGCATCTCTAATTCGGGGGGAGGGAGGGATGGGGCAGACAGTGCAGAGATGGTGCCTTTAGCTTCACTTCAGCTCTCTCTTCTGACCTGGAATTCCAAACCAAAATCTCTACCCTTTTACAAGTGCCTATAGCCAGCAGCATCCCTGTACTCACTGACTGTGCCTTTTCTCTGGCTCAGGGCTGAATCTCAACAGCATATCTAAGGTTATTATTAGCAAAGGTTCCTTCAATGTTCCTAGACTCAGACACCAACTCCTTGGGGAGACAAAAGTTCTGGTGATTTGGGCTAAGGATACCTCAGAACCCAGTTAGTCCCAGAGCTCTCCCACTTCCTGTTTCTATTGATCTAGTCTGGAATTGTTTATACTTCACACTAGTTAAACTCTTTGGGTGTCTCCATAGGGCTCCTGTTCTCCCCAAGTCTTATTTGTTTTTCACTGTTCTATGTTGGCCCTGAAGTGCAATTTTGTTTGTGGGGGAAATCTAGAGATCTCTGAATTTTCTGACCTACTCTGTCACCTTCCCAGAATCCTCCCACATACAGTTGGTAGGAAAAGCTTTTTGCTGAAATTGGGGTGAGACTTGAGGGGAGCTGGGAAAGTTAAGAAGTAGAGATGAAAAACTGTGCATACCCTTTGATCAAGCAGTGCCATTCCTGGGCCTGTATCTCAAGGAAATCATAAAGAAGGGAAAAGGACTCACATAAACAAAAATGCTTGTAGTAGCTCTTTTAGTGGTAGCAAAGAATTGGAAAATGAGTAGATGCCCATCATTTGGGGAATGACTGAATAGGTTATGGTATATGAAGGTAATGGAATATTATTGTTCTATAAAAATGATGAACAAGCTGATTTTAGGAAGGCCTGGAAAGATGTATATGAACTGATGCTAAGCAAAACAAGCAGAACCAGAAATACATCATACACAATAATAGCAAGAATGTGCAATGATCAACTATGAAAGACTTGGTTCTTCTCAGTGAACTCAGAATTCTTTCCAAAGCAATCCCAATAGACTTTGGACAGAAAATGCCATCTGCATCCAGAAAAAGAATTATGAGATTGAATGTAAATCAGTACATGCTATGTTCACTTCTTTTTTCTGTTTTTTTTTTCCCTCTTCCAACATGATTCATAAAGCTATGTGCATTTTAAAAAAATAAATTTAAAATAAAAAAATAAAATAGAGATGAAGAGAGACAGAGACAGACACCCCCACGCCCCCACACCCCACAAAACATAAAGGAGAGGGGGGTTGAGAGAGAGAATTCCAGGCATGAAGGACAGCTAGTAAAAATGTATACATTTAAGAAAGTATTTTGTTCTAGGAATAGCAAGACCAGTGTCACTTATTCACAGAATATGTGGAGGGGAATAATGCATAAGTAGACTGAAAAGGTAGGAAGGGACCAGGTTATTGATGGTTTTAAATAATAAAACAGAGGATCTTGTATTTGCTCTTGGAGATAAAAGAATACCACCAGAGTTAATTGAATAAGGGAGGCAACATGGTCAGATCTACATTTTAGAAAGATTAATTTGTTAATTGGGTGGAGGATGGACTGGATAGGGAGGCATTTGAGGCAAAGAGACTAGTTGATGAAGGATTATAACAGGGTGGTAGCAGCATCAGGAGAGAGATAGAGATGTGAAAAAAATGTTAGAAAGATAAAATGTACAGGATTTGGCTAGACATTAGATAGGGGGGTGAGAAAGTGCGGAGTATAGGATGACAAATAGGCTTTATACCTAGGTCATTAGGAGAATTCAATAATTAACAAAAGATTTACTTAGCCATTGTGAGAAGTGGATATTTAAGAAAATTCAACTGATCCAAGCTCATCTGCTTCTAAGTTGCCTATTGAGGTCTAACAGCCAAGCATCAGATCACAAAAGGAGTTTTTCATGCTTGTTTTCTATTCAAGGAACTAAAAAGTAAAGTCAATAGTCTGATCCATTAGTCCTCTGAGCCAATCTTAATGGTTTCAATATTGTTTAATGACAACCTAATTTGCATGAATGAGAAGGATTTAGTATATTTACCATCACAGTAGGTGGTAGAACCTAAATGATGAACCTAGTGAAACTTCAGTAGTGTTTGGACCCTCCCTTATTGGAGAGCTCATAATAAAAATCTACCTGGGTATCCTACCTAGTGGTACAGTAGATAAAATGCTGGATCTGGAGTCAAGAAGACCTGAATTCAAATGTGACCTCAGACACTAGCTATGCACCCCTGGGTAAGCCACTTAGACTGTTTGCCTCAGTCTCCTCATCTGTAAAATGGTCTGGAGAAGGAAATGGAAAACCACTCCAATATCTTTGCCAAGAAAATCCCAAATGGGGTCATCAAGAATCAGATGCAACTGAAACAACTAAATAACAATCCTGATAGGGCCCAATTTACCAAACCATGTACAAGGTCTGACTTTTTCAAATGGGGCATAGAATATGCCATAGCCCTGGAAGACCTGAAGCGGGCTGTTCTGCAATGTCACCCCCAGTTTTCTTAGGGCTTTGTAGGGTCCATGTCTTTGGAAGTCTCTGAACAGACTGAGTGGAGCTTTTGGTCGACACCTAGGCCAGACCAACTGTTAGGCTTTTGGAGATGCAAGCTCTTTCAAGCAGTCATTACTATTCCATTTTTGAAACGTCATTGTTTGCCTTTTAATAGGGCTTAGTTGCTACTGAAAGTATGATAGTCATATTATCAACTTTTAGCCATAGTTGTCTAGGATGAGTTGAGTGACATAAGAGGTCTCTTTTGTTAAAGGAAATGGTATGTTTAGAATTGAGTTCCTCCAAATCCCTGACATCTTAGGCTCCTTCATAAACTGACTGTGACTCTGGTAGGGACTGAATGAAGCTGCTGTCCCAGAGCTGTCATTCTGTCTTCTTCCCTAACCCAGTGGGCTCTACCTCCCAGGACATGTTTGACTCGTAGGGAATGCTATAGTGCTTCTTTCACTGATGCTTCTGCTCCCTCTGAGAGACATGCACAATCAGACTTTAGGGAGCATTAACCTTGTAATGGGAGATTATCTGAAAGATAGGGGTCCTGGCCCACATGTGCAAGAATGTTTGTGGCAGCCCTTTTTGTAGTGGCTAAAAACTGGAAACTGAGTGGATGCCCATCAATTGGAGAGTGGCTGAATAAATTATGGTATATGAATGTTATGGAATATTATTGTTCTGTAAGAAATGACCAGCAGGATGATTTCAGAGAGGCCTGGAGAGACTTGCATGAACTGATGCTCAGTGAAGTGAGCAGAACCAGGAGATCATTATACACGGCAACAACAATCCTATATGAGGATCAGTTCTGATGGACATGGCTCTCTGCAACAAAGAATTGTCTCAAACCAGTTCTAATTGTTCACTGAAGAAAACCATATACACCCAGAGAGAGGGATATGAAATATGGACCACAACATAACATTTTCATGATCTCTATTGATGTTTGCTTGCATTGTGTTGCCTTTCTCTGATTTTCTTTTTTTTCCCTTGTAGATAGGATTTTTCTTGCACAACTTGTCAAGTATTTCAACATTATTAACATGTAGTGGACTTCCTGCCATCTAGGGGAGGGGAGGGGACAGGGGTAAAATTTGTAATGGAAAGCTTTGTAAAGATCAATGCTGGGGAACTACCCATACATATGTTATACAAATAAAAAGCTTTAATTAAAAAAAAAGATAGGGGTCCTGGAAAGTTCTCTCAGTGGGTTGAGCTATCAGAATAGTGGCTAGGATGTGAAAAAGCCTTGAGAGACTGGATGGATAAGATTTTCATCTACAATGATTCCTGGATGGTGGCTACATGTCTGGTTGAGTGCTCTGGGTTTCAGCCAGAACAACACTGGATAAGCAAAATTTTGGAGCTGCAAGCAGTAACAAAGTTTTGCCAAAGCCCTCCTCCACTTTCAGTTATATTTATGGCATGTCAATATTTATCAGAGATTAGTACATACTCTACTGATTATCAGTTTAACCTACTTAAACAGAAGTTGGGAAATGGATTTATAAAAAATCTAGTTATGATGGTTCTGGTGTCTTGCTGTGATTGGTAAAGGACACTTTGATTCCCTTTAACAAGGAACAAAAAAGGAAAGAAACAAGCCACACGTTGTACTAAGCACTTTATAAATATTATCTCATTTGATCTTCACAACCACCCTGGGAGGTAGGTACTATTGTCACCCTCCCCATTTTACAGTTGAGGAAACTGAGGCAGACAGAAGGTAAATCACTTACTCACAAAGTTAGTAAGTTTGGGGACTGAATTTAAACTCTTTGTAATTCTAAGTCCAGAACTTTACTGCATCACCATGTTGCTTCATGACAGTAACTTCTGTCCAAGGGGAATCCTTGTAGTAATGAGAGTGCTCACTGCTATAAGACCAGTACAGCATGATCTCATCTGGTTCCCCACCTGCCTAAGACTGGCAAATTTATTATACTGCCTCCTTTTTCCCATCTCAGGGCAAGAGGTTTGCACTCATTGATCTTCTTTGGGATATTACAATGCTGACCAAGTCTGCCACCTCAATCTCCACCATTAAAGTTTTCATGAAACATACCATTCTTCCTTTTTGGTCCTCTTTCACCATTTCCTCTGATTAAGGCACCCAATTTATTGTGATGGAGGTCTAAGATTGGGCTCACCATCATTATATCTACTTAGCTTTCAATCTCCAATCCATTCTCAAGAAGTTTGCATTGTTGAATGCAAAGGAGGGAAAGGGTCCCACATGTGCAAGAATGTTTGTGGCAGCCCTTTTTGTAGTGGCTAGAAACTGGAAGCTGAATGGATGCCCATCAATTGGAGAATGGCTGAATAAATTATGGTATATGAATGTTATGGAATATTATTGTTCTGTAAGAAACGACCAGCAGGACAATTTCAGAGAGGCCTGGAGAGACTTGCATGAACTGATGCTGAGTGAAATGAGCAGAACCAGGAGATCATTATATATGGCAATAACAAGACTATATGATGATCAATTCTGATGGATGTGTCTCTCTTCAACAATGAGATGATCCAGACCAGTTCCAATGATCTTGTGATGGAGAGAGCCATCTATATCCAGAGAGAGGACCATGGGAACTGAGTGTGGACCACAACATAGCATTTTCACTCTTTTTGTTGTTGTTTGCTTAGATTTTATTTTCTTCCTCATTTTTTTCCTGTTTGATTTTTCTTGTGCAGCAAGATAATCGTATAAATATGTATGCATATATTGGATTTAACATATGTTTCTATCATTTTTAACATATATTGGACTACTTGCCATCTAGGGAGAAGGGGGGGAAATTGGAACACAAGGTTTTGCAAGGGTTAATGTTAAAGAATTATCCATGCATATGTTTTGAAAAATTAAAAGCTTTAAAAAAACATCATGAGGAAAGTGAAACTGTTTTCTGCATAACTGTGGTGAATATGAATTTATCATAAAAAAAGATATCCCTTAGCCAACATGGTAGTAATCCTGAGTTCTTGGATGAAAAAGAGGGAGAACCTTTGTGGAAGAAAGGAGAAACCATTCTTTAGAGGGCTCTAAATCTAAAAGAGATTTTGTATCATTTCCAACACTGAGTAGGTAGCAGTATGGGATGGACCTCAGTATGGACTGAAGCCTGGGACATGCTGTATACAATATGGACCTCTTAGCTATCTTACCACAGATGACTTAATGAAAATCAGTGATTGTGTCAAGATACCGTTATTGGTATTGTGTTCCTGACGTTCCTGGTATTGCTCTTGCTTGTCATAACTTTACATGAAAAAATCCATGGTGAATTGCCCCAACTATAATTTACCACATGGAAGATCTAGTCCTTCCAAAAGCAGGGAGTGAAACTTCTTCTATTTTTTCCCCTCCATATTCAGTAATGTAGCTTCATGATATTACCACATTTCATGCTCCCCTCCCTATCATGTCTTTCTGTTTTTGTTTTTCTTTTATATGTACCAAACTCCTCCTCCATATTACTTTTATCAGGAACCCAGAATTTCCAAGATCAGATGTGTTAAAAAATTGTCCTAACATTTAAATGTTTGAAGATCCTCTAGAAGATAAATAGGACTTTGCTACCAAGGGGTGTGATGAAGAAAGGATAACATTTACTATGGTCCTTGCCACATAAGCTAGATTAGTTTTCCCTAAAACTTTGAAGCTATCCCTGATACTTGATTGGCCAGGGGATTAGAATTAGAGCTATTGATTCAATTTCCAGTTACTTGGGCATAAAAATGTCAGTCCTTGAGAGAGGTGATGTTCCTTAGATTTGATGGATGCCATGAATCAACACTTTTTTTCTGACCCAACAACCCCCCCCCCTTCAAATCCATGGAAATAGAGGGCAGTTTATCTGCATATATTTAAACCAGTGCTTTTTTTTTTCTTTTTGCTTAAATAGCTATCCTTTCTATACTACTGTTAAATAAAGTTTGTGTTAAGTGTTGAATTTCTCTCTGTTTCATTTTGTTCCAATTATGAGCCTAAACCACCAGACTAGGGTGAATTAGACCTGGATTAGAATATCCTTGATCATCAGTCTCCTTGAAATTACAGAGTGTAAAGACCAAGTAATAAAGTCAACACATTAAAGTTTTAAAGTCTAAGAAAGTTTTATACTGTGTTACAATAAAGCCTGATGAAATTAGACAGCAGCTAGTCATCATTACCGTCATAGTCCTTAAAAAGATCAGTCTTTCTAGGGAGTAAGTTTAGACATGAGACAATTTTTTTAATTAAAGCTTTTTATTTGCAAAACATATGTATGAGTAATTTTTCAACACTGACCCTTACAAAGCTTTCCGTTACAAATTTTCCCCCCTAGTCCCCACCCCTCCCCTAGATGGCAGGATATCTACTACATGTTAATTATGTTAAAATACTTGACAAATTGAATATATGTATACATATTTCCACACTTATCATTGTTGTGCAAGAAAAATCGTATCTACAAGAAAAAAAAATCAGAGAACGGAAACAATGCAAGCAAACATCAATAGAGAGCATGAAAACGCTATGTTGTGGTCCACATTTCACATCCCTCTCTCTGGGTGTATATGGCTTTCTTAAGTGAACAATTGGAAGTGGTTTGAAACATTTCATTGTTGCAGAGAGCCATGTCCATCAGAATTGATCATCATATAGTCTTGTTGTTGCTGTGTATAATGATCTCCTGGTTCTGCTCATTTCACTCAGCATCAGTCCATGCAAGTCCATGAGACAATTTTCTAAGGAGATTGAGATCAAGCAATTGAGAATGAAGACAGGGAAGAAGACTTCCACTTTTGAGATAGAATTATACCTTACCTCTCAAGGAGATTACTTCTCTTACTTCCCCAAGAACCAAAGCATCTTGCAGCAGAGCTACTCAGAGCTACTTATTTAGAAGACACTTTGGCCAGCAGGGACCCAGTCCAGTGTGAGCCTGAGAAGAGACAGGCCAAGTAAAGATGCTGTGCCCAGAGGAAGCAGGATGAATATAACACAAGACAAAAAGACATAGGGCCCTGTAGCATCATAGATCTGAGTGTCCTTGGTCACATGTGTTCCCTAAGCTTATAGCTCTCTACCAGCATAATCAAGGAATTTGCCCACTTTTCCTTCTGTTGTTATTTTTGCATGTATGTTCTCTAGGTTTATAAAAGAAATATTGTGTAGTTATTTGTATAATGCTATAGTAATAAATGCCTTTATAAATGCTGATTCTTAAAAGGAGGCAGGTATGCGAGTGTTTGAAGATGTGGATGTACAGATTACTTTGAACCTGGAGATCACACTAAGAAATTTAAATTGGGAAATTTAAAGAAGGAATATAACATTGTTAAGCTTTTGTCAGGAATATATTTGTTAGTTGTTGAATTGTGAGAATGAACTGCAAAATCTGAAAAAGTTTTGGGAAGAAATTTATTGAGTCATTTGGTAAAGGAGAGAGTGAGTACCTCCCTCTCAAGTTTCAGAAAAGCTTGTATTATATCAAGGTCAGACATTTGTCAGATTGGACTCATGTAAGTAGTAGGTAGATTCCAGAGTAGGACAAGTTAAGATGTATTTTAACAGTGCGTAAGTCCATCTAATTTGGGGAAACTCAAAAACATATTTTAGATGGAACCCAAAACATATGCTTTGGGTGTATCCAAAGCAAGACCCAAATGGAATCTAAGCATTTCTTACAGCCTTTCTGGGCTTCCCCAGAGGTCTCTTAGGTCAGTCTGTCCTTTTCAGTAAGCTAGGTAGTAAAACTATTTCTAACAATATTAATAAATGATAAATAATAAAGTTTTTCCCAAACCATCCCAGTAGAGAAGAATGGATAGCTTTATTATATTTTGTTTTTAGACTTTGACTAAACAGACAATTTTCAGGCATCTTTCCTTTATAAACCAGACTGTTTTCTTTGAAATAACTTTTGTGAAGTGAATGCTTTTATACTGACATCTGTAATTTTATTGTGACTATTGTAGACATGGAAAATGTTATAAGCATTGTAGATGTTGCATTCCTAGAATGCTGGTGCCCAGTAATGCACCTAGAGCACGCTGAAAACTTATCTACATTGATTTTTTCAAAATTTACTTTTCAATAAATTTAGACTTTATGCCATAATGTGACATGAGTATGAATAGCTTATTTGAGATTCTCATAGAATAAACTTGTGAAAAATATATTTGTAAAGTTTTGTTTCCATAGTTAAAAACCCCAAATAAATCTTGACCAATTATAATACAGAGCCAAATTTAATTAGATGCCATGGTAAGTAAAGAAAGGCTTAAGTCAACAGGAATCCTAGTGAGGAATGGTGGGAGAACAAGGTTCTGTTTCCACAGATGCTGTAACTTTCTACAAGAATAAGGAATTGGGGGGGAGGAGAAGAGTGGGTGGTCAATCCAGTGGTCTATACTATCTTGCCAGCAATAATTCAAAAGCTACAAGACATGACAGACATTCAACCCCCTGGGCTCAAACTTGGGTCACCGTGTTCTTGCTACCATACATACTTAATTAAACTTATTAATATTGACTTTCCCCCCAGGAGCATAGACTTCCTTAACATAACATGTGGCTCATGATCAGAAAGGGGGTACATATTAAGGAGTATATAGAGAGATGTATAAGGAAGAGTTGTAATACAGAAGAGCCTTAACCAACCAAAGGGAACTTGTTCCTTTTCTGTTATCCATGTGTGAGTTCATCTGGAGTTTTCATAGCTTCTTGCAGGAATATTAATATGTTTAAACTGTTTCACTTATCCTAAGTTTGTTCATTCACTGTGCTCTTTTGGGATCCAGAATATTGTTTCTAAGAAAATCTACCTAATGGTAGAAAAAGTAAGAGAGGGTAAGGGAGAAGGGGGAGGAGGATATGGGGGAGAAACGGAAGGAGGAGACCAAAGAAGTGGAAGAAAGGGAATGAGAATATGACTTCTCCTCTGTGGCCAGGTTTACAATGCAGAAGGTTGCAGAGCGGAAAAGTGAAGCTAGGCAAAGTCCCCAGGATAGCTCAGAGCTGCTGCCTTCTCCATAAGGAAAATCAATCTGCCTGGAAGCAGGATCAGGGAACCTAAGACCACCCTGGAGGCTTTAAGCTTTTTTCTTCCCTATTTATTTCTTCTTCTTAAAAAAAAAAATGGAACAATTAGTTCTTTTGTCTCATATAGTTTTTATGACTTCTTGAAATATAGATCTGAAAAAGCAAGCTTTGATAACTATTGGGTTTCAAATGGAGCTATTAAGCCTTTAAACCCAAATCACTCTGGGTCTAGCAAATTGGTCAATAACAGGTCCCAGCCAAAGCCTCACTTGCTCATTGTTTGAATTCTGATGGCTCAGATTGAGTGAAATTGTTTCTGTTCTGGCCTGAAACTTTTGAAGGTCTTCCCCTTTCCAGACTCTTTTGTGAAAGCACACCATCTTTTGCCTCAATCCTTTAAATGAGTGTTGCCTCAGACAAACTGAGACCTGGTAAACATCTTTGCTTAAAAAAGGCTAAGGTTTCTCACTGCATCCATGATTATCACCAGTCATCCTGCCCTGTCTTGCCACTGAAAGAGTGAGACTGATAACTTGGTGCAGTTCTGCCTCATTTAAATTCAACTGGAGCACCAGCCCTGAAGTCAGGAGGACCTGAATTCAAAATGTGGCCTCAGACACTTAACACTTCCTAGCTGTGTGACCCTGGGCAAGTCACTTAACCCCAATTGCCTCAGCAGAAATAAATAAATTCAACTCACTTGCGAGTCAAGACATCTTGATATCTTTGGTCCTCTTGGAGAAAGAAGGATGAAGGATAAACTGCAGCAACAATGGTTTAGGATCACTAAATCTCAAGCATTTTGTTCCCTATAAGGGAGTCTCATACTTTTTGAAAAGGGGACCAGTGATGGTCCTTAATAACATCCTCTGAAGTTTTGTCTAAAGGAACCTCAGAATCTGGGGTCATCCCTTCTCTGTCTCGATAAAAGCTGTCTATGATGAGAGCTCTCTTTTGCTTCTTCATTTTTTTTTTTTTTTTTAAAACAGCGTGTATATCTCTTTAAGGTTTGGAAAAACCTCGGCTAAAGCTCCTTGCCCTGGGGCAATTTGGCGAATTAATTTAAGGTGCTGGGCCGGTGGGGGCTAGGACTAAGTCCGAATTACTCCTTAAACAAGGCAAGTCTGCCAGAACACCTGCCCCCAATCCAGGCAGAGTGTCCCGAGTGCCTCAGATAAACTCCAGGTGTTTGGAGTTTGGAGTTTGGAGTTTTTGCCACAATGAGCTGAGCTGAGTCCCACCCTCACTTCCGGCCTACACCACTCTTTATCCCTCTGTCCGAGATAGACAAACCTGATATGAAGTTCTTCAGAGGTATCAGCAAGCAGTATCCAAATATTTCTAAATTCGTTGACTTGGAGATCAGTTCAGAGGCTTATTTTATTGTTGATTTGAGAGAAGATCGGAGGAGACGCAGAGAGTCATGTTTTCACTCCGCCATCTTGGCTCTGCCCCCGAGTCTCATACTTTTTGAAAAATGTTTAAAGTTTATTTGATTTCTTTATGTTAACTTGCTTGTGGCTTCTGTAAAACAGGCTTCTATTGAAGAAACTTCAAATGTCCTTTGTGTTGGAGAAATCCTTCAGAAAGTTTTGTTTATATTTCTAATTGGAATGCCTCACATGTTGCAGAAGTCTATTGGAGAAAGTTCTTTGTGTTACTGAGACCCAGAGGAATTTTCATCAAGGATAGTTTGTTTTCTCATCTGAAGATGTGGAGGATAATTATCCTTCAATCCTAAATCCTTTACCTCTGTCAGAAGTTTTGGTGCTATCAATTTTCATTCTGAAAGAAGCAGCTAAATTTTCTTTTTCATCTTTCTTTTCATTGTCTTTGCGTTGGGGCATGCCTTTGCAAACACTAAGACAGGTAAAAATCTACAAAAATTTTGTAAAATGGTCTTGTTGAATTGAATAACCATGTATTTGGGGGTAAGTATAATTGTCTGCATCTTGATACAATCCATATAAAGTCATATGCAAACAAGAACATCTGTCTGTTGAAACTGAAAAGTGCTATATAAATGTGAACTAAAGAGTATTGATTTTGGAACTAAAACTCTATTCAGCTCCAACAGCTGTCTCTCTGAATTTGAGCTTCACCATCCTATAAATGAAAATAATAGTTGTAGTACCTACTTCACAGAGCTGTGTTGAGGAAAGTGCTTCATAAATTTTAAAGTGATAAATAATTATGTGTATAAATATAAATGTATGTATATGTACATAATATATATACATGTATCACATTCATGTATATACATATTTATATGTATATACAATATATACATATATACACATATATACATATACATATAATATATATATATATATATATATATTTATACATCTATATATGAGTTGAATATAGCAAAAGGAACAAAGGGATAAGGTTGCCAGCTCTGTGCTGATGTGACTGATGTAGCAAATGATGCGGCACTAGGTGATATGCTTTAGGAAAAGCACCAAATATTGGGATTTGCTCATGTAAAGAATTCACAATGGTCATTCTCTTTGTCAAAAGGTAGATTTATTTAGGAGAAGTTACAGACAAAATGAAGGGATGCAATAAACACTGGGAATGGTAAATATGAAATAGAGTGGGAAAGCATATAAAATACAAGTTTCTTAAGGGAACTCACAATTATTCAGTAGAAAGGGAGCACCCTATGAGGGTGTCAGCCCTGAGCTGACAGGCTAAATCCTGAAAGAAACAGAGCACCCTAAAAGAGTTAGCAAGTGGGAGAAGTGAGATTGAGAAGCATAGTGGGATTAGGAGAGATGTCCCATGGCATAGGAGGGATAAGGGAAAAAGATACTAAATGAAAAGCTATTAGTACTTTAAAAAAAAAAAAAAGGTACCATAAGACAGAGAGTTGTGGTGAGCGGACGAAAGAACAGTAAACATGGCATGAGCTATAAGTCGATTTATAGGGAAAGTTTGACTTCAGGTACATGACTGGGATTTCTGAAGGACATAGGGAGGTAAAGCTGCTCATGATCTCCATAGAGGGTGGACCTTAGGGATTTGACATAATTTGGATTTCTGATTGTATGACCTTCACAGAAGATGGGACTGTGGAGCTAAATTGATCTTTATCAAATCTTTTTTCTCTACCTGCCCCAGGGAACAATTTCATCATTGTTCCAATTTCTCTCTGCCAGCTACACCTAGCTATCCAAGACCACTGATTCTGAAATTTGTTTTAACTCCAGGATAGTTTACATGATGCTGGTGTTAGCAGCCAGCTAAAAAAAAAAGTAGTAATTCATTTGAGAAAGAAATACTAACAACCTAAGACAGCTCCAACAGATGTCAGCCATCTCTGGGGAAAAGAAGTCTGGCATCATCTTTGTTGGAAAGCAAGCAACAAGTGACAGCTTTGGAATGGAGCTGCAGAGACAAAATGAAGCATCAGTGAAACACAGCTGGTTGCTGGGAGACAGAACCATGAGAGATTTTCAAGTTGCTTATGATGACTTGTTCAGGTAGTACTCTTTTTCAAATTGGTGTTAGAATCTGTGGGAAACTGTAGGCTTTTGTTTATTTATCTTGTTATTTATCTTGCCACTGTTTCTTTAAATGTGTTTTCCTCTAACTTCATGAGTCATGTGGTATGGTCTATCATAAAGATATTGTGACAGGAGATTAAAGTTGTGAAGAGATGATACACCCAACTGTACAATGTTCAGCGATTATGTCTGGATTTAAAAAGGAGCTGGGGCAGCTAGAAGGCACAGTGGGTTGAACACTGGCCATGGAGTCAGGAGGACCGGATTTAGCACTTACAAACTATGTGACCCTAGACAAGTCACTTAACCCCATTTGCCTTAGGAAATTTTTTTTTTAATTTTTAAAAGGTACTACTTGAGCCCTGGATCAAACTGGGGCTTCCTGTTCTATCACAGGAGCCATAGATTTTTTTTTTCCTTTTCTTTTTTAAGCAATGATTTCATAGTAGATTCTCCTAATGAAATTCTAAAGTTTCTTCTTCAAAAAAATCTATAATCAGTTGATATAAGTAATTGTTATATTTTTGTGGATCAAAATGGCACTTAAGTTTTCTTTTTCTTTTTTTTTTTTTTTTTTTTTTGCTTATTGTCAACTGTGATCGTACATTTCATATTTGATTATTGGGTTAAATAGTTAGCCACCATTGCCATTCAGTTAGTAGAGAATTGGTGTCTTTTAGCAGGAATTGATCTTTAGAAAAAGGGTCAGTTTTTGGCTGAAATGATGCTAAATGTATGAAAGAAGCAAAAAGCATTTATTAAGTCCTTGCTGTGTGCAAAACACCATGTTAAGTGTTGGAGATACAAAAAAGAAAAGTAAGACAGCCTCTGCTTTCAAGGAGCATACATTCTAATGGGAGAGACAACACATAGAAGGTTTCATTTACAAATCAATTGGAAAGGTCCCATGGTCTATAGGGTACAGCAGCAAAACAAATAGTTACATATTATCTTCAATGTCATTTCCACTATATGAAATATAAAATCACATCACTTTATGACGTTGAACCATTAAACAGTGCCGAAGACTTTATTGACAAAAGCTTTTTTTTCCTAGTCTTCAGTAGTAGTGACTGCATTTATGTCCATAAGCAGTTTCTGGGTCATATTGTCATATCTCTTTATTATATTATAATAGACATACATATACCATGCTATGGACACTTTGGGAAAATGTAAAGTATAATCTAAGATATACAAGGGTGAAGAAGTGCTAATGGTGTTATATAAACTGTCTAAAACAGTGATTATTCCAGCATCTTTCCCAAAGATAATTGTTAATGGAGCTGTTTGAGATCTAATTACTTAACACCTTTCTGTAGACCAGGAGATAATGAGAAAGTTTAAAAGCATTCCTGGTGAGAAAAGGATAGAGAGAAAAGGAGTGTGAGAGGCTTCTAAAACTATAGTTCATGAGCCTATTGCTAGATCTTGGTATACCAAGAATATGACACCCTTCCCTATAGGAGAAGGACATAGATTTTGCATTTAACTTTTTTTTTAAAAGAATTTCTATGCTAGGAATTGTGAACAGATCCAGCCATGCTGGAGAGCAATGTGGAACTGTGTTCAAAAAGTTATCAAACTGTGCATACCCTTTGACCCAGCAGTGTTTCTACTGGGCTTATATCCCAAAGACATCTTAAAGGAAGGAAAGGGACCCACATGTGCAAAAGTGTTTGTGGCAGCTCTTTTTGTAGTAGCTAGAAACTGGAAACTGAATGGATGCTCATCAAATGGAGAATGGCTGAATAAACTATGGTATATGAATGTTATGGAATATTATTGTTTTGTAAGAAATAACCAGCAGGATGATTTCAGAGAGGTCTGGAGAGACTTACATGGACTGATGCTGAGTGAAATGGGCAGAACCAGGAGAACATACATGGCAAAAACCAGACTATATAATGATCAATTCCAATGGACGTTACTCTTTCCAACAATGAGATGATTGAGGCCAGTTTCAATGATCTCGTGATGAAGAGAGCCATCTACACGTAGAGAGAGGACTGTGGGAACTGAGTGTGGATCACAACATAACATTCTCACTCTTTTTGTTGTTGTTCTCTTGCATTTTGTTTTCTTATTCATTCTCTTTCCTTTTTGATCTGATTTTTCTTGTACAGAAAGATAATTGTATAAATATATTTACATATATTGGATTCAACACGTATTTTAACATGTATAACATATATTTGATTGCCTGCCTTCTAGATGAGGAGGTTGGGGGAAGGAGGGGAAAATTTGGAACAGAAGGCTTTGCCAGAGTTAATGCTGAAAAATTATCCATGCATGTTTTGAAAACAAAAAGGGTTAACTAAAAAAAAGGATTTCTATGCTATATTATTTTGTGCACATAAGTTTAGTATTGATATTGCTACATTGTCTGCAGTATCTCATTAGCAAATGCTTTGCTTTGTCTGCATTATGATTGCTACCCCTATTTTTTTAACCTCAGTTGAAGCAGATTAAATTATGCTCTATCATCTTTTTTTTTTTACTGTGTCTCTCTTTCAAACATGTTTCTCATAAACAACATACTGTTGAATTTGGTTTTTAATTCATTCTGCTATTTACTTCTGTTTACTGGGTGAGTTCAATCCATTCACATTCACAGTTGTGATTATTAATGTTGTATTTCCTTCCATCTTATTTTTTCCATTTGCTTTTGACAACTACTTTCTTTAATCTGTCTTTTCTTCTATAAGCCAAACTTCCCTTCTCTTATTCCATTCTCCTAATTCCATACAAAGTAAGATGCATTTCTATTTGCAAATGAGTGTTTATGTTATTCCCTCTTTGAGCAAATTTCAATAGAGTAAGTTTCAAGAATTGCCTGTTATCCCCTCTTCCCTTCCTTTGTAAAAGCTCTTTTTATATGAAATAAATTTCCCTGTTCTTCTTTCTCTCCTTTCTCCCTTCTCTCAGTGAGAAAATCATTTCATCATAGTCAAATCACATCTGTGCCCTCTGTCTATATATACTCCTTCTAACTGTCCTATCATGATAAAGTTCTTAAAAATTACAATTATTACTTTCCCAAATAGGAAAGCAAACTTCTTAGCCTTATTGATTCCCTTTCATGCTTTATTGATTTCTTTTTCATGTTTACCTTTTCATGCTTCTCTTGTATTTGAAGTCTTGTATTTAAAAGTCAAATTTTCTATTCAGCTCTAGTTTTTTCATCACAAATGCTTGAGAGTTCTTTATCTCATTTGACATGTCCATTTTCCCCCTCTCTTCCCCCATCCTTCCCCAAAGAATTCAACTCAATTTTTCTGGATAGATTTTTCTTTGTTGTAATCCTAGCTCTTTTGCTTCTGGAATATCATATCCCATGCCCTCTAGGCCTTTAACATGGAAGCTGCTAAATCTTGTATGATCCTAATTCTAGCTCCATGATATTTGAATTGTTTCCTTCTGGCTACTTATAAATTTTTTTACTGGACCTGGGAGCTCTGGAATTTGACTCTGGGAGTTTTCATTTTGAGGTTTCTTTCATGAGGTGATTGGTATTCTTTCAATTTCCTTTTTACCTTCTATTTCTAGAATATTTTGGCAGCTTATCTTGATAATTTTTTGAAAGATGGTGTGTTGCACTCTATTGATGTTTGCTTGCATTTTGTTTTCCTTCTCAGATTTTTTTCCTTGTAGATCTGATTTTTCTCGTACAGTAAAATAACTGTATAAATATGTATACACATATTCGAGTTGTCAAATAGTTTAACATAATTAACATGTATTAGACTTCCTGCCATCTAGGGGAGAGGGTGGGGGGAAGGAGGGAAAAATGTGTAACAGAAAGCTTTGCAAGGGTCAGTGTTGAAAAATTACCTATGCATATGTTTTGCAAATAAAAAGCTTTAATTAAAAAAAAAAAGAAAGAAAGATGATGTATTGGCTCTTCTTTTTTTTTTTTTTTTGATCATGGCTTTCAGGTACTCCAATAATTCTTAAATTGTCTCTCCTCAATTAATTTTCTAGGTCAGTTGTATATTTAATATTTTCTTCTATTTTTTTATTCCTTTGATTTTTTTTCTTGTTTCTTTTTTCATGGAGTCACTAGCTTTCACTTGTTTAATTCTAATTTTTAAAGAAATATTTTCTTCAGTGGATTTTTGTGTCTCTTTTACCATTTGGCCAATTCTAGTTTTTAAGGTGTTTTCTTCAGTATTTTTGTGCATCTTTTATCAAACTGTTGGCTCTTATTTCATAATTTTCTTGCATTTCTCTCATTTCTTCTCCCACTTTTTCTTATAACTCTTTTATTTGATTTTAAAAATCCTTTTTGTTCTAGGAATTTTTGTGGGACTTTTGTATCCAATTAACATTTTTCTTTGAGTCTTTGCTTGTAATTGCTTTGACATTGTTGTCTTCTTTTGGATTTGTGTCGTGATTTTCCCAGTCACCATAGTGATTTGTTATGGTCAGGTTCTATTTTTGTTTGCTCATTTCCTCAGCCTATTTCTCTTGACTTTTAACTCTGTATTAAAGTTAGATTCTGCTCCCAGAATGGAGAGAGCATTCTTCCAAGCTTTAGGCTTTTGTTGCTTCTGTTTTCAGAGCTAACTCTGGGGGTCTGTAGGTTTTTGGTGCTTTTAAGGTGGTAAGATCTAATGGGAGGAGTAGTCACTAACTCAGGAAAGAACCTTGTTTCCCTATCAATGATCATTATGAGGCTGTGATCAGGGCTCTGCTCTCCTGCAACTACAATAGGTAGTGTTCCCATCTGTCTTGGGATTGAGACCAGGATTCCTACTCCCCCATGATTACTGTTCTCTGACTTGGAACCCTGATCAAGGTCCTGCTTTCCTGTAGCCATAAGTACAAATATTCCTTTTAAACCTAGCACTGTGACCTAGTACTGTGTAGGGGTAATGCAACTGACTGAAACCAATGCCAACAAAGGGTTCCCTGCAATCTTCTTTTGACCGGTTCTCTAATGTCCCTCCCCACAATGGTCTGTGGGCCAAGAGCTCTCCAAGCTGCTGCTGCTGTAGTCACTTGCCCCTGCTGGTGTTATAGCATGGAGGATGTACACTGTGTGGTTTACATGTGCTCCAGACTTGACCAACATTCCAGTCAGACAGACTTTTCCTGTCAACCTCTTAAGTTGTCTTGTACTGGAAAATTATTTCACCCAACCTTTTGTTGGTTCTGTTGCTCCAGAATTTGATTTGAGATATTATATTAGAGTTATTTGGAGGGTAACTTGGGGTAATTTGGCTAAATGTTTCTATACTCCAACATCTTGGTTTTGCCTCCTTTACAGACTTTCTCTGATGGATATGAGAATTTTTTTTTCCAAATCCACTTGATACAAGCCCTTATCACCTCACATCTGGATTATTGCAACAGCCTTGTCACAAAGAATTCCTTCTAATCCCTCCTCTTCTAGCTGCCAAATTGATCTGCCTAAAGCACAGGCCTGACCATTTCATCACTCAAACTTTAATGGCTCCCTATTATCTCCAGGTTCGAATATAAAACTTTTGGTTTGGCTTTTAAAGCCCTTCATAAGCTGTCTTCTCTACCCTTCCAATTTTCTTATACAATATATTTTTTTCCCCATCCACTTTGCAATTTAGTGACTGACTGTTTTGCACTCTCCATCTCTGGAAGAAGCTGCTCCTCATGCTTAGCATGCTTCCCCGCCTCATCTCCATCTAGTTTCATTAGCTTCCTTTAAATCCCATCTAAAACCACATTTTCTGCAGAAAACCTTTCCTGATCCCTTTCAATTCTAGTGCCTTTCCTCTGTTGACTACTTCCCACTTATACTATACATAGCCTATTTTTACATATTTTTATGTTGTTTCCTCATTAGATTATAAAGTCTTGGAGAGCAGAGATTGCATTTACCCTTTTTTGTATCTCTAGAGCTTAGCATACTGAGTTTTTGACAGTTTCCCATTTTCTCTCCAATACTCAGTGAGAACTTCCCTAAACTCCTATTCTGCTATGTATTTCTATCTGGTTGTTCTGCTGGCTTCTCAAACTCAAAACATCTGGCATTGATTACTGTACCTTCTGCCATAATTCTGCCTCCTTCCAACTTTCTCATTTTCTGTTCATGGCATGGCCATCCTCCAAGTAATTCAGGTTTGAAATCTTGCAGTTATCTTTGACTCTTCCCCTCATTTTCAGACAATGGAAAGTCCTATTGATTTTACTGCTATAATAATTTGCCACAATAATTCTTAACATCTCTCCTCACTAAAAGGGACCCACATGTGCAAGAATGTTTGTGGCAGCCCTTTTTTGTAGTGGCAAGAAACTGGAAACTGACTGGATGTCTATCAGTTGGAGAATGGCTGAATAAGTTATGGTATATGAATGTTATGGAATATTATTGTTCTGTAAGAAATGACCAGCAGGATGATTTCAGAGAGGCCTGGAGAGACTTACATGAATTGATGTTAAGTGAAATGAGCAGAACCAAGAAATCATTGTACACAGCAACAAGATTATACTCTTTCCAACAATGAGATGATTCAGGCCTGTTCCAATGATCTTGTGATGAAGAGAGCCATCTACACCCAGAGAGAGGACTATGGAAACTGAATGTAGATCACAACATATTTTGACTCTTTTTGTTATTGTTGGCTTATATTTTGTTTTCTTTCTCATTTTTTTTCATTTTTGATCTGATTTTTCTTGTGCGGCATGATAATTGTGGAAATATGTATAGAAGAATTGTATATGTTTAATAAATATTGGATTACTTGCCATCTAGGGGAGGGGATGGGGGAAAGGGAGAGAAAAAATTTGGAACACAACGTTTTTCAAGGGTGTTGAATGTTGAAAATCATTCGTGCATATGTTTTAAAAAATAAAAGGCTTGCTGTACCAGATCTAAAACTATATTATAAAGCAGTGGTCATCAAAACCGTTTGGTATTGGCTAAGAAATAGAGCAGTTGATCAGTGGCACAGGATAGGATATCAGGACAATCTAGGCAATAACCTTAACAATCTAGTATTCGATAAACCCCAAAACCCCAGCTTTTGGGATAAATACTCACTATTCGGCAAAAACTGCTGGGAAAATTGGAAACTAGTGTGGAAGAAATTAGGGCTTGACCCATACCTAACACCACATACCAAGATAAGATCTAAATGGGTTCATGATCTAGATATAAAGAGGGACTTTGTAAGCAAGTTAGAGGAACATAATATAATTTATCTCTCAGACCTGTGGAGATGGAATAAATTTATGTCCAAAGAAGACCTGGAACTCCTAATTGAACACAAGATGGATAATTTTGATTATATTAAGTTAAAAAGTT
>JAJPUD010002730.1:0-30305 GCA_023553655.1 Myrmecobius fasciatus | reverse complement strand
GTCTTGCTCTAGAGTTGGGTATCTTTTGAATGAGTGTTAGTGTCCCTCTTCCAAGTGTTCTTCTTTGCTGTCTTTGGGTATTCAGGAAAGGGAGTCATGTGCCTTCTCTCCAGAACCCAAACTGTGTCAATAGGAATACATTGGCCATCCCTGTGAAATTCTCTTGGTCCTCAAATTGCCATTTTCCCTGATAGGCCCTCTTTTCATTTCCCCTGGGGCCCCATTTTCCTTGCACTAGTTTCTCTGTGCCCATTCAACCTTGTTCTTTACTTCCAGCCTCCACCCCCTGGTTGCCCCCCCAATGCTGCTCAGCTTGCTGTTATGCAAGGGGCCAACGTGCTAGTAACTCAGCGGAAGGGGAACTTCTTCGTGGGTGGTTCGGATGGTGGCTATACCATCTGGTGAAGAACCAAAGCCACCCCCCTGTACCAGGAAAGACATCACACACCGTCAGCACTTCTCACAATGTAACTGCTTTAGTCATATTAACCTGAAGTCAAAGTTTAGACACATGTTGTTGGGGTGTCTTTCTGGTGCCCAAACTTTCAGGCACTTTTCAAACTTAATAACGAACCATGTAATGGTAGCAGTACCTCCCTAAAACATTTCAAGGTGGGGGGAGGGGGGTGATCCATTCATAAAATGAATATGGGCAAATCTTCCCTGAAGATGTTCCTTTAATTTCTTTGGAGTAATACTGCACCATACTGGTCTTTGCTTTTAGTAATAAACCATCAAATTAGGTTTGGAGGGAACTTTGATCTTCTGAAGAATTAAAGTTGCCAAATTATTCTGATTGGTCTTAAATCTCTTTAAGGTCTTTGATTTCTATTACTTGTTATAAACGAAATGCATAGATGTCTACCTTTTTCCTTCACATCCTTGGCCCTTTCCCCCACTTCCCTCGCCAATCTCCATTGAATCAATGGTGCAGGACAGAAAGCCAGTCAGACTTCTTTCTCTCTCTCCCTGCACCTCTCCCTACTTCTTGTATGAAAGGAGACTTGGCTCTCCTTATCTTTTGACTTTTTATTCAAAAGGATCCTCTGAAACCACTTATGTTCACAGTTTAGACCCCTATTCTTACCCCTCAGCAAAAGCTGAGAATGGACCATTCCTTTTGTACTCTTCTCATGGATGCCTCTGCACACAAAAGCCTCATCCAGGTTTGTTTTGGTACCAGAAATGTGATCTGCGTTCCTGATGTCAATGCTAACTACGCTTTGGTCAACTGTAGGTTTAAAAGTGAGAGAGGCAGGGGGAAGGGCTTTATTTCCAACATCAGGATGGATGACTTCACAGTCCAATTAAGGGGAATTTTGAGAACAGATATTGGTTGCCATCTATTTAAATGTCTGAGGCAGCTAGCTGACCATAGCCATTAATTAACTGCTCAATAACTGGGTTAATGGAATTGTATTGTGAATGGGTCACTTTAAGGCAAGCTCAATTGAAGTCTCATTAAGGCTGAAAAGATTCAGGGATCCTCAATCTTTTAATTTTTGTTTTCTGGAATTGGATTTGATGAATATATTTTATCTTATAATTTCAGTTCATCTAAATTTGACTGTATTCTGTATATATGGTGTTTGACTGTACCATTGACTGTTATGGAAGTTCAGCGTTGTATGTCTCTCTTCACTGTGGTGCACTTAACTTGTGGATTTTTTATACTAAAAATGTAGAATAAAGAATATTTTGAAGATTTGAATAAAGTGATGAAGTTGCATTACACCTTAACTCCAATATTTCTCACCCAGCTCATTTCTAGATCTCTTCTGAATTAAGTTCTATAGCCTCATGAGGGCTCTAATTAGTGTAGTACCATTAGGTTAATTCCTCAACCTCTGTGGCTGGCATCTTTGGTGATTTTAGACAGGAATCTGCAGGCAGTAAAGGCATTCTCAATTTTGGGGTCTACTTAAAAGACATTTTTAAAAAATCAGCATAATTGGTTTCTTATGTATTTAAAAAACATCATTTAAAGAAGGGATCCATTGGCTTCACTGACACACAACAAAGTTAAGAATCTCTATAGGTATAGCAAGGTTTTATTGGCAGCTTTACCGAGTATTGTAGTAAGGAAAACCTGTGGGGAAAAATTGAAGGTGTGCAAAACATTCAGACCCTTTATCTCCTTCCCTCCTGGCAACATGTGGACCGTGCTGCATAACGAGTACATAGTACAATGTCCTGTTCAATATATAAAACCTATAATCCTAGGGTGGTAGGGCTGAAGATAGAAGATGATGTGAGAAGCTGCCCTCCAAAAGCTTTTCTGGGTGAACAGAGGGTGCTAAGGTCAGTGCTTCCCTCTCCCTTCCACCCCATGGAGTTTTCAGGCTGTGTTCTCGGAGGATTTTGTTCTAAGCAGAGCAAATGTAGAATCAAAAATGTACTGAGCAATTTCTAGATCTTCAGGAATTATGAACCCAACAAAATACTTCTGTGTCATTTTCTTTTTCAGTTAGTAGCATCCCAGTAGCATCTGAAGTTGTTAAATCCCTCTTTTCAACCTTGCCTTCGGAGATGACATTCTCTTGGTTCTCCTAACTGAACCATTTCTTCTGTTTTCATCTTCTTCCTAATCCTATAAGCAGGGTATTCCCCCAAACTTTGCCTCCTTGTTAGACTCTCTGCCTGAGCATTCTTTCACTTTCTTAGCTCCAAAAAGCTTATCACTTAAGCAGGTAATTCTCCAAATCTCTTTCTGATCCTGATTGCTTTTCATAGAATGAAAGGCAATAGAAGGCCTTCTTGTGAGCCTTTTCTACCTGGATGCAACTCTATGTCCAATGCGAAGCTTATTGTCTTTTACTTTAAATCCCTTCTGTTTTCTGAATTCACTTTCTGTCAATGGTGTGTGTGTGTGTGTGTGTGTGTGTGTGTATCCATCCCATCTCTAATGTTGGAAACAGTTTGACATTCTAAACTTTCACTCTGAATTAGTAACCCAAGCAGTTAATAAAACCCTATCAATTCTAACTTATTCTCTCCTCACCATCCCTCTAGTCTAGACTCATTACAACCTATCCGGACTATAACTCTTGCCTCTTAACAGACTGTCCTGCTTCTACTCTTACTGTCCCTCCCCATCCTAACCCTTCCATCTCATATTAATTTCCTTACACAGATTTGGACTTTTTAGTACTCTTTTTCCTTAAATACTCAGTAGCTTCCTATTGCCAAGTTACTAAAGTTATAACTCCTTTGCCTAGCATTCATGCTTCATTTTACTTCGGTCATTTGTCTAGCTCCCTGGACCAAAACCATGCCCCAGAGGACCTGACCCCATCATTTTGCCCTGGGACTCTCTGCCTTGATTGGTGATTACTTTAGTCTTCTACTTGAGTAGGAAGGCCCTCCTTAGCCATCTCATCTGCTGCTATCTGTTCCAGCTCTTGTACCATGATCAAATCAACTGTCATTGCCCCTGGAAAGGATGTGCCAATCTGTTCCATGTATCCATTTGTCATTCCTGTAAAATTCGAGACTGGAAGATCCATTGATTTATTTCCCTATATATACTGTCTCCCTGTGGTGGAGCAATATCCTAATCCTGAGTCCCTTTGAAGTAGGATAGCTTTTTCTTACAAAGTATTGAAACCCATCTTGGCTCTGGAGAGTTATTGACTTCTTATTCCCAGGTACAAAACAGCCATGAGGACTCTAGATACTGTCTTGATGCCTGGCTTGCAGACCATTATGGCCACTTCAAATGCAAAGTGGTTTGTTCAGCTCAATCAACTCATAGTGTCCTCAGTGCATATCCTTATTGAAAATCTTTCTCCCATTATAACTAAGTAAATCTTTTGTTAACTTTTAAACCTACTTATGCTATCTTGTTTTTGTTATCCAACATAGGCTATCGGAGTCTGGTCCAGCTTAGAAACTATACACCATCCTATTAGAATTTAAGATCCTTGAATGCAGGAACTGCCTTTTGCATAGTGATTAGCACATGATAAATGCTTCATAAATGTCTTTTCATTCATTCACTTATTTATTCATTCATCCATTTGGGTGCCTCCATACTGGCACTACCTTAACATTCTACCCTTTACTCCATATATTCTATGCAATAACCCAGGTGTTCTGGAATTTGGATGGAGAGGAAATACATTTTTATCTTCATTAACCTGTAATTTAGCATTTTGTTTAATTATATAAAAACATCAGAGAACAGGTCTGTGGACTTCACCAGCCTGTCAATAGTGTCCATGACACAAAGATTAAGAACCCCAGCTTGAGCCTAATTAAGCTATTTGCCTATCCCCTTACAACAGTGGTCTGCAACATGGGGGAAGTTGGGGGGTGGGAGCCATAACTTGATACTAATCAATTCAAAGGTAGGAAGATGGATTGTATCCTGCTTTTTTCCACTTTTTTTTTTTTTTTTTTTTTGCTTTTTGCTGAGGCAGTTGGGGTTAAGTGACTTGCCCAGGGTCACACAGCTAGGAAATGTTAAGTGTCTGAGACCAGATTTGAACTCAGGTCCTCCTGACTTCAGGGCTGGTGCTCTATCCACTGTGCCACCTAGCTGCCCCCACTTTATTTTTTTTTTTAAAGACCAGTACAACCACACCTATCCTTATTCCCCAGCACTCTTTTCCAAACTTCACCTTTTCTAGGTCTGAAGTCAGCCTCTCTAATCAGTTATAATCTTATCGCTACAGGGACATCCACGGAGGTGCAGTTGGAAAAATTCTACCTCCATCATCCTCATTCTTGCCAAACATCCTGTCTGTCTACCAGATCTTGTTATGATTTTTGACAATGTTCTTAAAAGGTAATCTCTGCTTTCTAGAGCAATGACCAGTAAGAGTCTTTTGCTCCTTTTCAGTTTGTGTGAGATAGAATTGAGTTGAATAGGATGAGTAGGTCTATTCAGGCAGATCACAGATCTCACTAGATTATCTTCTCCCCCAAATCCATCCTTCTTCCAAACTTTCCTCTTACTGTCCAGAGTCATTCAGCCTCTTAACTTTGTTATTTTCAACTGCTCAAATCAGGGTGAAGCAAATATGTTTCATTATTATTATTTAGTAGCATATTAAAAATTGTAGCTATAGCAATAAGACAAGAAAAATAAATCAAAGGAATAAGAATAGGCAAGAAGGAAACACAACTTTTTTTTTTTTTTGGCAGATGATGTGATAGTATACTTAGAAAATCCTAGAGAAATCAGCTAAAAAATAATTTAAATCATTAACAACTTTACCAAATTTGCAGGATATAAAATAAACCCATATAAGTTATTAGCATTTCTATATATTATCAGCAAAACCCAGCAGGAAGAAATAGAAAGATAGATTCCATTTAAAATAACTATAAACAGTATAAAATACTTTAGCTAAGACACAGGAACTAAATCAACACAATTATCAAACATTTTTCACAAAAAATTAACAATTGGAGCAATATTAATTGCTCATAGATAGACCAAATCAAGATAATAAAAATGACAATACTACCTAAATTAATTTGCTTAGGCAGTGCCATACCAAACAAACTACCAAAGAATTGTTTTATAGAGCTGGAAAAAAATACAACAATTCATCTTAGGAAACAAAAGGTCAAGAATACAAGAGAATAAAATGAAGGAAGAAGACAGACTAGCAGTACCAGATCTCAAACTATACTATAAAGCAGTAATCATCAACACAAGGTAGAAATGGATAAGAAACAGAGTGGTTGATTAATGAAAGAAATTAGGTACACAATATACAGAAGTAAGTGACCACAGTAAGCAAGTGTTTGATAGACCTAAAGAAGCCAAGTATTTAGGCAAGAATTCACTATTTAACAAAAACTGGTAAAAACAGCATATATAGCAAGATAAGCTCAAAATGGGTTCGTGATTTAGACCTTCATTACCTGTCAAGCCTATGAATAGGAGAAAGGATCATGGAAGGTAAAATGGATAATTCTAAATATGTTGAATTTAAATGGTTTTGCACAAACAAAATCAAGGTAGCCAAAATGAGAAGGAAAACAGAAAAATGGTGAGGAATTTTATAGCAAATTTCTCTGATAAAAGTCTCTCAAAAACAAAAATTATAAACAAAATTTATAAAAATAAGAGTCATTCTTCAATTGATAAATGGTCAAAGGATATGAAGGCAGTTTTCAGAATAAATTAAAGTTATCAATGGTTAGATTAAATAAATACTCTAAATTACTAATGAGAGAAATATAAGTGAAAATAACTCTGAGGTACTACTTCATACCTATCAGATTAATGAACATGGACAGGAAAGGAAAAATGCAAATGCTAGAGGGGATGTGGAAAAATAAAATAGGGCCCTAAGACACTTGGTAAAATTGTGAAGTGGTCCAAGCATTCTGAACAATTTGGCCAAAGGACTATAAACTGTACATACCCTTTGACCCAGAAGTACTGATACTAGGCCTATATCTCAAAGAGATCAAAGAAAAAAAGGATCTATATGTATAGAAACATTTATAGCTGCTTTTTTGGGGATGGCAAAAAATTGGAAATGAGTCCATCAGTTGGGGAATGGCTCAACAAATTGTATGTGATTGTGATGGAATCTACCTATTGTGTTAGAAGAAATGATGAAGGGGATGATTTCAGAAGAACCTGGGAAGATCTGTATGAACTGAAGCAAAGTGAAGTGAGCACAACCAGGAGAATATTGTACATGAAACAGCAATACTATATGATGATCAACTGTTAATGACTTAGCTACTCTGATCAATACAATGATCCACAAGAATTCCAAAGGACTCTTGATGAAAAATGCTATCCATCTTCAGAAAGAGAACTGATGAACTCTGAGTGCAGATTGAAGCATATTTTTTTCACTTTGTTTTTCTTGCTTTCTTTTTCAATAACATGGTTAATGTGGAAATGTTTTGCATGACTTCATATGTATGTTTTCTTGCCTTCTCAATGGATAGGGGAGGGAGAGAATTTAGAATTGAAAATAAAAATTAAAAATTAAAAATATATTTTTCAACTCCTCACTCTCCCTCATCATACATGCCTAATGTTGACCTTTATTATTTCCATCTGTCACATTTGTTCTCTGCTCTCTACTCATCCAGCCATCACTAGTTCAGGTTCTCCTCATTTCTTGTTTGTACTATTGTAAGTCTACAAACTAATTTCTTTGCCTCTAGTCTCTCTGACCTGGAAGCTTGAGATTATGAGGATATTTTCTTTTGAGGTTTCTTTCAGGATGTATTATTTTTATTTTCAGTCTATCCTCTATTTCTAATAGATCAGAGACGGTTTCATTTATGATTTCTTGAAATAAAATATCTTGAGATACATACACACGTATGTATATTTAGACACACACATATGTGTAAACATACTTTTCAGGGAGTCCACCAAGTCTTAAATTATCCCTCAGCCTGTTTTTCAGATCAATTATTTTTTAATTGATCCCATGCCCCCCATTTTTAATTTTATTAAACTATTTCTTCTCTCATATTTCTATTTGGTATTTTGACTTCTGGGTCAAAGGGATGTACAGTTTTATAATCCTTTGGCCAAACTATTCTTTAGATGTTCAGACCAGTTCACATCTCTACCAACAGTGCCTTAGTGTCCCTGTTTCATTTTTCCATATCCCCTCAAGCATTCCTGTTCCAACCTATTAAATCTTTTCCCATTTTTTCCTTCCAGAACATTCCTCTTCCTTCCTTCCTCCCTCCCTCCTCTCCTCTCCTTTCTCCTTTCCTTCCTCCCTCCCTCCCTCCCTCCCTCCCTCCCTCCCTTCCTTCCTTCCTTCCTTCCTTCCTTCCTTCCTTCCTTCCTTCCTTCCTTCCTTCCTTCCTTCCTTCCTTCCTCTTTCTTTTGAAGAATCAGTTTTTTTCTTTGATTCTTTACTTAACAGTTGCTTAGTTACTCTCTTCTTCTAATTTGGGTTTGGGGGTATTTCTGGATTAAATAGTTCTTTATGGTGAATGTCTTCCATTCACTTAGATATCAAGCTTTAGTTCCAATTTGAGGTTTTGTGCTAGGACTAGAGTAAGTCCAGGACTTGCGTCCTCCTGTTCTTTTTGGTGGGACATGGTCAGCCCATCTTGGATCTCTACCTGGATTTCCCTGCTGACTCCCAACTCTGGTGAGGGTGTGTGTCTAAATAAGACTCCCTACATATTGAAATTCAGAGCAATGGCTTTTCAGGATCTCCTTTGGCATTTCAGGGCAGAGCATTATAGAACTCAAGAGTTCCTAGCCTGGAGTATTCAGGTCTGTATACTGTCTTGCCTAGACTGGATGCTCTAAGTGCTCTCAAAATCTGTATAGGTTTCTGACTACCCAGGGACTGGTTTTCCCTGGTCAGGTTCATGCTGGGAAGTTTTCATTTTAGTTACCTATGTTAGCACTGGCACTTCTGGAGGTCCCCATTCCCTATTGCCCATGGATTTCTGATGCTTGGTCCAGTTTTACCCTGATAAAACCACTTACTGTTTTCATTGAATTTTGTGATCATTATCCGATTTGTTATTAGTTACTACATTTTGTTGATTTTTTTTTGCAACGATAAGTTTGTGAGAGCCAGTCCACCCACTTCTGTTCGAGAAGCTGTTTTAGGCAAAAGTACCCATTTCCAGTCTCCATAATTTCAAATCCATGCTCCACAAATAAATAACAAAGTGATTTTCCTAAACCATAAATCTGACCATGTCTCTCAACTTAAAAATGAAATAATATAAACTAGTCAATAGGGAGCTACTGAAGATTTTTTTTTTAATCTCATCCTTTTAAATGTCTTTTTTTGTGTCATTTTGATGGATATATATATATAATTATTGGTACTGTGTTACATGTATATAATTTATAACCAAGTAAATACATACATATTGAATTATTTGCATATGTGTTTTATAATCCTATTTGCTCTAGGAATATAAGTTCTATATTTATCCAGAAAAATCCCAAATGTGGATAATTTAGTGCTATTATTCTCTGCCTCCAGTAAATGAGAATCAAAATCTCATGTAATGAAAAATTTTAATTCTGATAAAAAAAAATATCACAAATACAAGGTTGAATTGGGAATAAGAAAATGGGCTGAGAAGCAGGGGGCTTAAGGAAAGGGTATGTCCCAGATCCCAGCAGGGGGTCACCACCATTACCACCATCACTCCCTTCCTTCCCAAGCTGCTGCAATAGTTATCAGGATGCCAAATAACTTTTTGGGACCAGTAATTAGGATTCTTCCTGAGTTATATGATGCAGCTCAGAGGCAAAGTATAGAGTGGGATTGGGTGACATCCATCACTATTCCCCCACCAAATAAGAGTATAGGATAAATACAAGAGTACTGGGTAAATGCCCACATGCCCAGTACTTAGTCCTACCCTGTCTAGTTATAAAGACCATTTAGTCTATAACATTAGGATCCATGACAGAGGTCTAGCTAAAGGCATCATAATCTGCTTTCTCTACTTCCCTTTGTCCCCTGGGTCTCTGCTGCGGGTACTCAGGTTGGAAGTGTCCCTAGATCTTGACCTGGAGAGAGCACAGACTTGCCCATTATCACCACCTATCTGTGGCTTTGGATGCATCTTTCACCTAATACATTAAGCACTCAGTCTTGCATTTTGAGGGCAGAGGAGTACTTCTGGAGCCTGGAAATCATCAGATGAAATATTCCTCCTTCTTCCCTTGGACTGAATCACTCTCCATTTGCAGAGTTGCACTGGCTTCTCCTTCTGCGGGCTCATAGGTGATATAGCTGCCTTTGTTCTTGTACAGGTAAATGATGATGACGATCAGCACTGAGAGCAGGGTGATGAAAACCACCGTGATAACACCTTAGGGAGAAAAGGGGAGACATAAGACTCTGCAAAAACTATTTACCCAATATTTCATAAAGGAACTAATCTTCATTTGTCTTGCCATTTTCCCTTCTTTCTCCAAATTTTGCTTTTGTCTCCCGCCTTTCTTTTCCTATAAATCAATTCCTCCTGCTCCCATCCTTTCCTCCCATGCAAGCCAGCAAACCTCACTAAGTCCCCGACAAAGAATGGCTATTAGTTCTACTGCTTGATTTCCTGTATGTTCACTGCCTGGTTTCCATGAAAACTGCTGCCTGTTGCCTTAATCTTTATGCTCAAGAGACCAGGGTATTCTCCCCTGAATGAGTTAAAAAGCAGGTCCCAGCCAGTGCTGATGACTCTGATAGAACAGGAAGGAGGGAAACAGGAAACAGTTTATCTCAACAGGAAGGGTTTTCCAAAGTCTAATCTTCTGTGGCAGTTTGTTGAACCCTCTTATCCTTCCTTTCACCTGCTCCCTAAATTGCTCACAAGACAGCCACACACAGGGTGACTTCCTCATACTGACATAGTCAACCTGCCTACCTCCAAACCTATCATTTCACTTCCTCCCCTCCCCATACGTTTAAATGGTTAATTATGAATATAATGTAATGAATACAATTGTTTTGTATCTATTACATTTAAACATGAGTTTCAGTATTAAATTGTTACAACCCATAAGTCTCCACCAGACTAACTTGCTCATGAATTCAATTCCAGTCATAATTAAGATATATTCTGTTCAACTTTTTAAATGTATATTATTTAGTTATTTCTTTCTAGATTTCTATAAATTTCTCACACTAAATTATAATATCCCTTTAAGTGTATCACAATTTATGTAACTATTCCCCTATTCCTAGACATTCATTATAGTTTTCTCCCCGCCCCTGAGGCAATAGCATTGTCTTAAATATCTTTGAACAGATAACTTTTTTTTTTTTTGATAACACCTTATGGATATATTCCTGATGATAAAATTAGCAAGCCAAACCATAATTTTCACTTAGGGATAATAGTAACTAGCATTTGTATAGGCTTGGCTGTGGATAGCATTTCATCTTTGAGCCAACTTTTGAGAGGATTTCATTGGGTTAATAGAGTCTCAAAATATTGAACTAAATGGGAGAGAGAGACTGCATGTTGACTTATGTGCAGAAACCTGCCAAGTATTGTTCAGTAACCATAGTATATAATTCAGAAAAAGGCTTTAGGTTCGTTCCCATTAACTGGACCATCTCTGGGCATTTGGCTACTAGCATCAGAAACTTCTTTCTCTACAGCCCCGGGGTCTCTGCTGTGAACACTCACTCAGCTGTTTGTTGTTTTTTTGGGTTTGTTTTTTGTTTTTTTTTACCTAAGGAAGAGCTCTTGGTCCCAGTGGCTTCCTTACCTGCAATAACTGCAGTATTGGCAACAGCTGTAGGAGTCAGGGTTTCAGTGGCCTGTAGGAGTGGAGTGGACATCAGTTCTTCTGCTGATGTATTTGGAAGAAGGGGAAAAAAAAAACCCAGTTAATATAGCAATAGGTGTTGTTAATATTCCTTCTTCCCTTCTTTACAATACTGAGGAAATTGTCACACTTCCCAATTATCTCCACATCAGATTCTGATTTTTAAAATCTTATTTTTATTAAGATTTTTATTTTTATATTGTCTTTATTTCTGAATTTCTTTCTTCCCTGTTTCCTTCCCATTAAGCTATTCTTTGCAATAAATGTTTAAAAAGAAGGGAGGGGGGCAGTTAGGTGGTACAGTGGATAGAGCACCAGCCTTGAAGTCAGGAGGACCTGGGTTCAAATCTGGTCTCAGACACTTAACACTTCCTAGCTGTGTGACTGTAGGCAAGTCACTTAACCCCAATTGCCTCAGCCAAAAAAAAAAAAAAGAAGGGAGGAAAAGGCAGTTCAACAAAAATCAAAATATTTACCATGTTGGACAATATATGTATTATTTTGTACTCACAGTCCTTCACCTCTGCCAAAAGAGGTTTTTCTCAGTTCTTCTCCAGGGCCAATTTAGCAGCCACAACTCAGAATTACAGGGCTGCCAAGGCTTGAGGATCATTTAGTTGAATTTCCACATTTTTGGAAATGTAGATCCTGATTAAGTGGAATGAACATTGGATTGCAGGATTCACAAAATTTTTATATGATTCTTGATTCTGGGAAAGCCAAATTATTTCCCTCAACCTCGAGGAAAGCTCTCTCTTTCCATTCTTTTCTTTAGATCATCAAGACTTACTCCCAGGCAACAACTATTAACTTAGAGAGTAGATTGAGGGGAAAAAAAAATTAAGACTACGTGAATGCCATGACCAAAAAAGAGCCAGACATTCTATTTCAAAAAATCTTAGAAACTGTCAAGATCTTTCAGTAGCAAAGGGAAAAGGAAAATACACAGAATCTATCAGTCACTTCCTGAAAGAAGGTCCAAAATGAAATTTCTGAGGAACTTTATAACCAAAATTCAGAGCTTTCAGGTCAAAGAAAAAAATAATGCAAGGACCAAAGAGCCTCTGTCAGTATCACACATGATTTAGCAGCCACCACTATAAAGGAATGGGAAACTTAGAATACAATATTCCAAAAGGAAAAGGATGTGGGCTTATACCCAAGAATAATTTACCTAACAAAACTGATTACAATGCTACAGGAAAAGTAAATGAAACTTTAATGAAATAAAGGAATTTTAACCATTCCTGATGGGGAAAAAAAAAAAGATCAGAACAATGGAGAAACTGACATTCAAACACAGAAGTAAAGAGAAATAAAATGGTAAACACAGACAAACAATGATAAGGAGTTAAACAAAAGTAAACTGCTTATATTCAAATATGAAGAAATGATACATTTGTCCCTTCTGATTCCTATCATCATCTGGGATTATGGAGGGAGTTAAATTAGGCAAGGTTTAAGAATAATTCTGTTGTGTGTTTTTGATTTTACAAAAAAAAAAAAAAAAGAGAAAGCTAAGTAGAGTAGAAGCAGCAGCCCAATTGAACTCTCCCAACATTCCTTTCCTAATAACTTCAATTCCTCAAATCAAATTTTGAAGCAACAGAGACAACAAATGAAATCTTTCCAAGACAATTCAGTGGGTCAGCAGGAGAGGTCTGTGACATTGGGAGAAGGGCCAGCCTGGAGCACATGTGGAGGCAACACCATCAGTGGGCCTTGGAGGTGTCTGTAGCAGCAACATTAGCAGCTTCAGGAACTCAGCCTAGAAACAGTAAAAGGTCAGAAAACCCCTTTGCTGGCACTGATTTGGTACCACTGCATATTGATCATATGCACTCATTTCCAAGGCAGAGAGGAATACTAGCACTTATGGCTGTAGGGAAACAGGACCCCTTCCTAGGAAAAGAACAGAGTGCAGACCAAGAGAGTAGTGACCACATCTCTTCTGGGATCACATCACCTTGGAAACACTGAAAATTTACAGACCCCTATATCTAGCTCTGAAAAAAAAAAGGATAAAAAAAGCTTAACCTTGAGACAGTGCTTCTTTAGCTCCAGGTGAGCAGAACCCAATTTTAACATAAAGTTTAACAACAAGAAATAGACTGGAAAAATGAACAACTAACAACAACAACAACAAAAAAAAAACAAAAACAAACATAAAAAACTACTAGTTTAATAACCTGAAAGAGATCTCCAAATGAAAATTCCCAGAAATATTATATTCAAATTTCAGAGCTCCCAGGATATGGAGAAAAATATTGCAAACAGAAAGAAAAATTCAAATATTGTGGAAACACAGAATCACATGAGATTTACCAGCTTCCATGTCAAAGGAGTGAAGGGTTTACAATATCGTATTCCATATTTGTAACTGATAAAGACTGGATTTAATCCTTTGGGGGAAATGGATATTTGATGATGGAGGACTTTTAAGCATTTCTGATGAAGAGAAGTCTAGAAGTTTAACTCTGGAGTTTGTTGATTATGTTAGGATGATCTAAAAAAAAATGAAGGATTGAAAAAAATGATGCATTGAAAGGGAAGAGATAAGTAGAATAAAAAGAGGTGCATAAGGAAAAGCTTCTACAGTGAAGGGGAAAGTGGTGTGAGGCAGGTAATGCTTGAACCTCATTCTCATTGGAATTGGTTCAAAGAGGGAAGAATACATATATACATGTTTAGCTGGGTATAGGAATCTGTTTTATCCAATAGGAAAATAGAAGGGGAAAGAGATTTTTTTAAAAGGGGGAAGAAGAATATAAAAGGGAGGACAGATTCAGGGAGACAGTGGTCAGAAGCAAAGATTTTTGTGGAGAGACAGGAAAAAATAGAGAGGGATAAAAAGAAGAAAATGAGATGGAGGAAAATATGTGGTTATCATAACTATGAATGTGAATGGGATGAGTTTACCCATAAAATAGAAATTAATAGAATGGATTAGAAGCTAGAATTCCAAGCCATTCTCCAACTAATAAATGGCCAAAGGATTTGAAGACAATTTTCAGATGAGGAAATTAAAACAATTTCTAATCATATGAAAAGGTGTTCTAAATCATTATTGATCTGAGAAATGCAAATTAGGACAACTCTGAGATACCACTATATACCTGTCAGATTGGCTAAGATGACAGGAAAAGATAATGTTGGTGAGGATGTGAGAAAACTGTGACACTGATACATTGTTGGTGGAACTGTGAACAGATCCAACCATTCTTGAGAGCAATTTGGAACTATGCTCAAAAAGTTATCAAACTTTGACCCAGCAGTATTTCTACTGGGTTTATATCCCTAAGAGATCTTAAAGGAGAGAAAGGGGCCCACATGTGCAAGAATGTTTGTGGCAGCCCTTTTTGTAGTGGCTAGAAACTGGAAACTGAGTGGATGCCCATCAATTGGAGAATGGCTGAATAAATTATGGTATATGAATGTTATGGAATATTATTGTTCTGTAAGAAACGACCAGCAGGATGATTTCAGAGAGGCCTGGAGAGACCTACATGAACTGATGCTGAGTAAAATCAGAACCAGAAGATCATTATACACGGCAACATCAATATTATATGATGATCAATTCTTTTGGATGTGGCTCTTTCCAACAATGAAATGATTGATGGCAGTTCCAATGATCTTGTGTTGAAGAGAGACATCTACACCGAGAGAGGACTGTGGGAACTGAATGTGGATCACAATATAATATTCTCACTCTTTTTGTTGTTTGCTTGAATTTTGTTTTCTTACTCATTTTCTTTCCTTTCTGATCTGATTTTTCTTGTGCAGCAAGAGAATTGTATAAATATGTTTACACATATTGGATTTAACATATATTTTAACATATTTAACATATATTTGATTGCTTGCCATCTAGGAGATGGGGTGGGGAGGAGGGGAAAATCTGGAACACAAAGTTATGCAAAGGTCAATGTTGAAAAATTATCCATGCATATGTTTTGAAAATAAAAGGCTCTAAAAATAATAATAAAATAAAAATACAGATACTAAAAAAATAAACTAGAATTTGACAATATTTTGTTTATAAAAGGCACACTTGAAACGAAAGACACACCCAAAGTTAAAGGGGCTAGAGCAGAATCGATTATGCTTTAGTTGAAAAAAAAAAGGCAGGTATAGTAAATCATAATCTCAGATAAAACAAAAACAAAAATAGACCTAATTAAAAGGCATAATCAAAGAAACATCATTTTGCTAAAACGTAGCATAGCCAATGGGAACAGGTAGGCGACACAGTGAATAGAGTAAAAACTTCAGAGTCAGGAAAACTCATCTTCCTGAGTTCAATTCTGGCCTCAGACACTTCCTAGTGATGTGATCTTGGGCAAGTCACTTAATCCTATTTGCCTCAGTTTCCTCATCTATAAAATGCTCTGGAGAGGGAAACAGCAAATCACTCCAGTGTCTTTGCCTAGAAAACTCCAAATAGAGTCACAAAGAGTCAGGCATGACTCAACAATAAACCATAAACATAAAAGTAATATTAAAAAAATTTTTATAGCAAGTTTCTCTATAAAGACCTCATTTCTCAAGTATGTAGGAAACTCAGTCAAATTTATAAAAATTTTCCAAGTGATAAATGGTTAAAAGATATGAACAAGCAATTTTCAGAAGAAATCAAAGCTATCTATAGTCACATGAAAAAATGTTCTAGGGGGCAGCTAGGTGGTGCAGTGGACAGAGCACCAGCCTGAAGTCAGGAGGACCTGAGTTCAAATCTGGTCTCAGACACTTAACATTCCCTAGCTGTGTGACCCTGGGCAAGTCACTTAACCCCGATTGCCTCAGCAAAAAAAAAAAGTTCTAAATCTCTGGTTAAAGAAATGCAAATTAAAACAATTCTGAGGAATCACCTAACACCTATCAGAAAGGACAAATGTTTATGGGGATGAGATAAAACAGGTATACTAATGCACTGTTGGTGGGGATTGTGAACTGGTCTGACTGACCATTACAGAGAACAATTTGGAACTAGACCCAAGGTACTATAAAACTGTGTATCCCCTTTAATCCAGTAATACCACTATTAAGTTCATATTCCAAAGAGATCAAAGAAAAAGGAAAAGGACACATCTGTACAAAAATATCATAGCAGTTCTTTTTGTGGTGGCAAAGAATTGGAAACTAAGGGGATACTCATTCATTAGAGAATGGCTGAACAAGCAATTGTGGTATGATTGTGATGGAATACTATTGTGCTATAAAAAATAATGAAAGGAATAGTTTAGAAAAACATGGGAAGACCTAGACAAACTGATGAAAAATGAAGGGAGTAAAACCAGATCATTGTATGCAGTAACAGCAATATTATACTTAGATCAACTGTGAAAGACTTAGCTACTCTGATCAACACAATGATCCAAGATAGTTCCAAAGGACTTATGATGAAAAGATGCTATCCATCTCCAGAGAGAATTGATAAACTCTGAGTACAAACTGAAGTATAATTTTCTCACTTTATTTATCTTCTTTTTGGTGATATGGCTAATATGAAACTATGTTTTATATGATTTCATATATATAATAATATATCATAATGTTTATTTTCTCAGTGGGTGGGGAGGAGTAGTAGAGAGGGAGAGAATTTGGAACTCAAAATTTAAAATAAAAAAGAATGTCAAAAATAAATAATTTTTTTTAAAAGAGAAAAAAATGAAAGAATGGGTGAATCACACAAGCAACTGGGTGATAGACTATGCATTTTCTCCAATCTTCATGAGTTTTCAGATTTCTCCAAAACAGAAATTATGCAACAATTATTCAACTTTCTAGGTCTAGGACTCCTAGAACCTAAAAGAAATTTTTTTAAAAATCCCTCCAAGTTCAGGAACTGATACTGACCCTAAGCTCAATACCACTCCTCACTCCAAAACTATAATAAGTTGTAGGACAGAAGAAGTTGAAAATAGAACCAGTTTACAGGAAACTTGATCAAAAACCCAAAGGAGCAAAAAGTCAATCTGGGAGCATTTAAAGATGAAAATGAAAGATTAACAAACAATAAAACCAAAACCAAGATAAATTTACTAAGATTTTGTTAAGAATTTTATTTATTTTACCATCAAGGACAGCAGAACTACCATACTTTAAAACACATGGATAAGGTTATAGCTTATAGAAGAAAAGGCACTGAAGAGAAAGATGGAAAAAGTATCTGGATTAGAACAAATGAGAGATCTCTAGAAAAGTGGGACCCAATTATAAGTGTGCTAAGGGAATCAATTCTCATTATTCCCAGTTGTTTCTGGGACAAGATAACATAACCAATCAGTTAATTGAGGAACATTTACTAAATGCCTACTGTGTGGTAGGCCCTGTGCTAAATATCTCTACTCGATATAAAAAAATCAAACACAAGTTTGATCAAGCCATTTTTCTGCTCAAGAACTCTTGTGGTTCCCCATTACCTTAGGATAAAATACAAACCTCTGAAAAAGACACTTAAAGCCCTTGTCTATATAGTTTCTGCCTACCTTTGTATGCTTAGTGCACATTTCTCCCTCCATGCAGTTTTTGGCTTCCTTGTGGTTTCCCAAACAGTACTCAATCTGCTGCCTCTTATCTTGGAAGCCTCATGCCTGCAATTCATTGTCTTTCCCCTTAGAGTTTCTAACTTCTTTCAAAAGCTCAACTTTTGTATCCTCTCCTGTGGGAAACTCTTCCTGGTCTCCACAGAAGTTCATGGTCTTTCTCTCCTAAAATTAAGGTGTGATGTTTACCAATTTAAATGTTCTATTTTCCATCCCTCTCCCCCCTGTAGGATATTGTAACCTCCTAGACAGCAGGATCTTTTTCTTTCTTTTTCTTTTTTTATATCTATAAGCCCAAGCACACTGAAAGTGCCTAAAAATGTTTGATTGGATTGTTAGCCTGAATGTTAACAGAGTGGCCATAGTATAATAGTAAACTTAGATTAGGAGTTTATTACTTTTCCTGTGATCAAGTTCTTCCACCTAGTTTCCCCTCCTCTCTCCTTGTCCCGATAAATGAATAAGATCATGTTCCTTCTTTCTGGGGTGTGGAAGTCCTGCTACACTAGAAAAAAATTTAAATGAGGAGAGGACGATGAAAACATTTGGGAACCATCCCAATCTTAATCAACAGAAAATGAATTTGTGAGGCACTTTAACTGTTTGTCTCTTTTTGTTGTTAACCCAGATTCCAGTCAGTTTTTTTTCTCCCATTCCTTTGCTGCATGAAAGTTCTTATCACCAGGGCATCTGATCCTTTACCACTGGATTTGCTAACCTTCTTGGCTAGATATTTACTAATGGGCTCTCTGCTAAGGGACTGCTTTTATTTTCTCCCAGAATTATTGGATACCTACCTATGGGACAGGGCATGACATAAGCAGATTGGGACTGTGACCAACCAGGAGGGTGGATATAGTTTAGGTGGCATTCAAGGTCCCTGGGAAGTGGATGATCCTACTCTTTCAAGAGCTTCTGAAAGGACCTCCAATAGAAAACCTCTCTGGTGGCTAGATTGGAACCTGAAAGCTGAATCACCAGGCATTGATTCTCTGCTCTCTGCTTATGATCTTCTTTTACTAAAATGAATTTAATCTTGTTTTCTCAGCTGCAGTTTGTATGGACGAAGGCCTTTAGTTGTGAATTTGTCTTAGAAA
The DNA here is from genome assembly GCA_023553655.1 of Myrmecobius fasciatus. NCBI lineage: Eukaryota > Metazoa > Chordata > Mammalia > Dasyuromorphia > Myrmecobiidae > Myrmecobius > Myrmecobius fasciatus. The sequence continues at coordinate 11,403 of JAJPUD010002730.1, read as the reverse complement.
GTGAGATTTCAGAGGGACATAGGCTCAATCTGTTAATTTCTTCATTTTAAAGTTTGGTTAAATATTTCTAAAACTTTTTTTTTTAGTCATTCCCTGCACAATAGTAGCTCTTCACTGACTATTGTATCAAATGGATACCAGTCAGACTGATCTGTTTGTCTTTTAAGGCCTATTCAACTTTATTCCCCATTCTTCATTCCCAATACAAATCTCTTAAGCTTCAAAGGAGTTAGTCTAGTGATTGTCCTCTCCCTGCTCCTCTTCCCCTCCTCACAATATTATTCTAGCTCTTAGTGTACAACCAACTATAAGGACCAGATCTGAGACAGAAGGACCTGAGTTGGTATGTTGATTATACTGCTTAATACTTATGTATTGTCTCAAAATATCACTGCAAGTAAGATAACATTTGTTAAGCATTTACTTAGCATAGTGCCTGACACATAGTAGGAACTTAATATATACTTGTTCCTTTCTTCTTTGTGTGATCTGGGGCCAAGTCACTTAACTTTGTTCAGTTTCAGTTTCTAATTGATTTTTTAAAAATAAGGTTTTTGATTTGACAATTTTTTATAATAACTTCATTTTCCAAAATCCATGCAAAGAGAGTTTTTAATACCATGTTCCAAAATTTTCTTCCTCTCTTCCCTCACTCTTTTCCTCTAGACAACAAGCAATCCAATATAAGTTAAACATGTGCAATTTCTCTAAATATTTTCCCCAAATTTGTCATGCTGCTCAAGAAAAATCACAACAAAAGGGGAAAAAAAACCACAAGAAGGAAAAAATAAGCAAATAAATAATAACAACAACAAAGATAAAAATACTATGCTTTGATCAACACTTATTCCATAGTTTTTTCTCTGGATGCCAATGGCTCTTTTCCTCACAAGTCTATTGGAATTGCCTTGAGATTTGGCAGTCTCTAAATTTCTCTTTAGCTTTAATCTCTGATCCCATGATCCCCAGCTGGAATGCTCTCTTCCAATGGTGGACAAAGTCTTCAGGGCCCAAACCTCGTCCCATCCCCTCCCACTAGGAAGCTTTTTCTTCTATCTCAGCTGACATTAACTTCTCCCTTCTCTGCACCACTATTATAATTCTAACCTCATAACCTGAATCACATACTTTCTCAAACTGCTCTTTAATTGTGTTCCATGGATGACAGGCATACTCTTATTAAAATGGTGAAATGGTCTACCCGTTCCGGAAAGCAATTTGGGGTTAGGCTAAAAAAAAAAGTGACTAAAATGTTCATACCCTTTAACATAGAGTTCCTACTGCTGCTATTCATGTATCCCAAGGAGGTCAAAGATAGAAAGATCCTATACATAACAAACTATTCATAGCAGCACTTTTTGTGGCAGCAAAGAATTGGTAACAGAGGAGGGATCCATTGATTGGACACATGGATCTGATAGCTAAACAAATTGTGGTATGTGAAAACAGTAGAATATACTGTACCATAAAAAATGAATATGATGGGGCAGCTAGGTGGCTCAGTGGGTAGAATACTAGCCCTGAAGTCAGGAAGACCTGAGTTCAAATCTGACCTCAGACACTTAACACTTCCTAGCTGTGTGACCCTGGGCAAGTCACTTAACCCCAATTGCCTCAGCAAAAAAAAAAAAAAAGAATGAAGAATTCAGAGAAGCTAGAAAGACTGATGCAGAGCAAAGCAAAAAGAACTAAGAAAGCAATTTATACAATAAAGGGAAGGAGTGAAGGGTAGAAGAGAATGAGTATTTATTAAGCTTTTAATGTGTTAGGTATATAGTAAATTTGAACTGCAATAATGTAAATAGAAGGGAAAAAAAGCTGAGTGGTATTATAATGAACAAACTTGGCCCCAGAGAGTAGTTGAAAAAGCCTGTCTTTCTCTCTTCATTGCAGAGGAGGGGGGACCATTAGGGTACAATATTGCAAATGCTCTTAGATGTGATTGTTGGTTTTGCTAAAATGATTTTTTTTTCCTCCTTCTTTCTAAAGCTTTATTAAGAGAAATGGTTTTCTGGGTAGGATAGGAGGGAGAGCTATGTTTGAAAATGAATTTTGCTATAACAAATTATTGCTATATCAATAAAAATACAAATTATTATTTTAAAAATGTTTCCCTAAGTTTAGCTACACTGCAAACTTGAGAGTAGAAGGGAAACTTTCTTCTCAAGAGCAGAGTTTTTGAAAATGCTAATGTCACTAGAAGGTGAGGGTCAGAGGCAAGAGAATAAGTGTGGATTTACAAGGAAATATCCCTCCATAAAGGCCTCTTAGAATTGCCTAGGTTGATTCAGTTGTCTGGGTCCAAAGCTAACCTGGGAATTGCCCCTTGGTAAGGCAGGTAGGCCAGAGTCAAGAGTCTAGCACTGGGGATTTCTTCTCAGTCTTGGCTAAAGCCCCAAGAAGGAAGTTTTCTCTCCAAAACTTACCTTTTGGGAGAGGTGGGGTTGGGAAGCCAGTCATGGTGGCAGTCCTGTAAGCACAAGTAGGAGTCTTCACACCTGAAAAAAGGAGAGAAAAAAAATTAAAAGAAGGCATGGAGCCAGAGAGTGGCCATCGGCGTTCCTCCATTCTCTCTGTCCTCTATTTCTTCAAGCCCACTCCTTTTCCCCAATCCCTCCATCTCAGAAGAGAGGAAGATGGAACAGTCATGAAATAACAAATCTCATTCTCCATTCCTGTCTCTGAATTTCTCTCTGTCCGCTCTCTGGAAAAGTACCTAAGAAGTTGGACAGGTTCCAACCTTGGCAGCCCACTTTCCATCGCATCTGCATTCATTTCATTTGCATCCCAGAAAAGTCCAAACTCCACTCAGCCCGGAGTTGACTTTAACTCATCTTGGACGAAATCTATAAGCTAGCTCCTTTGCTAGTTTTGGAAAATGGCACTAAAGTGACAACCCGGGTCCGGAGTAACGGCCCGCTGGAGACTGTCCGCTAGATGTCAGGACAGGGCTGATGGAGACTCGGTCCAGGCACCTTCAACAGCCTGGAGTCCGCCAGAGGGTAAGGAAGAGTCGGAGGGGAAAGCCGCATGTCCCCGGGATACCAGGGTCCTAGAAGGGCTCCCCAGTCTCTTAAAACCCCGCTAGTTGACTGTTGGCCGCCTCAGTCCTAGATTCTTATCCTGAACCTCGAAACTAAAACCCCGTACCCCACATCTCAGGTCCTTCCATTCCCAGCCGTGAATATTTAGCCACCGCCCGGTTATTTCCTCCCCCAGTGCCTAAGTTCTCCATTAAGCCCCCAAAGAGCAGAGTTTAGGTGGTCCGTGCCCTGAGCCCTTTTTGTGGTCCGGACGGCTCCCTCCATGCCCCCGAACATAGTAAGGCCACCGCAGAGCCGGCGGCAGCGCGTTTCCCACTTTACCTGCGGAGGTGAAGGAGAGCCCAGGTGGAACCAGATGGGGAGAAGACCTGTCCGCTCTGGGGGAGGTCTCCTGGCTCGCTTCCGGGGACCTTGGAGAGAGGGAGTGGCGCGGTTGGACCGGAGGGACGCGGAGGTTCCCGCCTGGCGGCTCAGCCCCAGCAGCTGCGGGCTGTGGTCTCTGAGGTGGCAAAGGTGAATGGGAATTTGAGTAAGGGCGACCCGAAGCCACTTCCCTTCCCTCCACCCTCCAGCCTCCTCCCTCCTCCGCCCTGCTCACCTTTCCAGTCTAACTGGCTGGGGATAAAGGGCCAGTCACACCACTCAGAGTGGGAGGGAGGCCCGGAGAGACTCTTCAGAGATACACTGAGATTAGAGACGGAGAACCACACACACCCAGACTCACAGCATGCTTACTAGTGGGTCTGGAAGAGAGACCCGGAGACCATCTACTCCAGTCCCCTCATTTTACAGATAGGGAAACTGAGGCTCAGAGAGAGGCAGAATCTGAAACCCAGATAAAGATAAAGAAACAGAACAAAGGGAGACCAGGAAATACAAACGAAAGGGAACAGATGAAAAGCTTTTGCACTGACACCAAAATTACAGTGGGCAAAGAGCAACAGGCAGACTGGGTGGAACAGGAAAAAAGCATTGAAGGCATCCCTTCCACTTTCTCTCTCCCGGCCAGACTTCCTTTCCTCCCTCAGCCTCCTCTCATACCGTAGCAGGAAGAGCTGCCTTTCCTTCTTTGCTAGTCATTTTGCCTTCCTCCCGGGACCATGGCTTCCTCCCCTGACAGGCTGGGTCCCACCCTCACTAGCTGGGTTCTGGATTTCCCCTAGTCAGGCTTAAGGCCATCATTGGGTTGGGCGGTAAATCCAAAGCAAGGAGCATTGCCATCTCTGGGACTAGTACACAGGGACAAGGCATTTTCCTCAGAGCATTCCAGGAGTCCCCAAAGTACTATGAAAGGCTGCTAGAGGAGGAGACACTGAGGGTAACTAATATTTCTATAGGGTTACACTCTTGGAGCTAAACACCCACCCTTGACAGGAAGCCTTTCGGGTCCCCTTTAATTCTAATGCCTTCCTTTCAGTAGAGTCTCTCCAATTTATCCCACATATAGCTTGTTTATCCGTAGTGATTTGTATGTTTTCTCCTCCATTAGACTGAAAGCTTTCTGAGATCAGGGACTGATTTTTGCCTTTCCATGTATGTATTTCTATTGTTGTTTTGGCCAGAAACCCTGAAAGTCTTCCTTTCCCTGATGGATTCCTTTCTTTTCTTTCTTTTTTTTCCTTCCTTATTTCCTTCCTTCCTTCATCCCTTCTTTTCTTCCTTCCTTCTTCCCTCCCTTTCTCTCCCCTTTGTTCTTTCCACCTTCCATCCCTCCCTCTTTCTTTTTTCTTTCCTTCCCTCCTTCCTTTCTTTCTCTCTTCCTCCCTCCCTCTCCTCCTTTCTTATTCCCTTCCTTCCTTCCTCCCTCACCACTCCCTCCCCCTCCCTCTTTCTCTCTCTCCCTTTCTCCCTCTTTCTCTCCTTTTCTTCTTCCCTCCCTCCATCCCTCCCTTCCTTCCCTCCTGTTTTCCTACCTCCTTTCCTTTTTTTCCTCCCTCCCTCCACTCTTCCTCCTTTCTTCCCTGTCTCTCTCCTTCCCTCCTTTGTTTCTTCATTTCTTCCTCCCTCTCTCTCTCTCTTTCTTTCCCTCCTCCTTCCTTCATCTGTCCCTCTCTCCCTCCTTTTCTTCCTTCCTTCTTCCCTCCCTCTCTTTCTTTCATTCCCTTGCTCCTTCATTCCTTCTTCCTTCCATCCTTCCTTCTCTTTCTTTATTTCCTTCCCTCCTTCTTTTCTTTCTTCTTCCCTCCCTGTCCCTCTCTTTCTTTCCTTCTTCCCTTCCTTCTTTTCTCTCCCTCCTTCCTTCCCTCCTTCCTTTGTTCCTTCATTTTTTTCCTCCCTTTCCTGCCTCCCTCCCTCTCCTTTCCCCCCCCCCCCCTTCTCTGGATGAGTGGTTATTTCAGTCCAACTGAGAACTATTAAAGAGCTTTAGTTCAAAAAGGCCACTGCATCCAGGGCCATCTCCAGTCTTCCTGATCTATTCCTGGCCACTGGACTCAGATGGTTCAGGAGAAGAAAGTTAATTTGATGACCTTGCACAGCCTTCCCTCACTTAAATCCAATTCACTTGCATATCATAGCATCACTTCCCTGATGTCATGGTCCTCTTTGAAAATGAAGGACAAATGACAACATTGTTTAGAACAGTGCTTGGCACATAGTAAACACATAATAATATATATAATGTAGACAATACATAATACATTATATATATAAATACACATAAAAATAATATATAAAATATAAATAATAAATACTATGCCTGGCTTAGTAAAAAAAAGTAGCAATAAAATATATATTTCTCATAAAACTGTCATATATTCTTTTACACAAATCCTCAGTGGGAAGAATAGACACACTCAGCACTTACATACTTGAGACACACTTGTAAGAAACACATTCAACCAAGTTATATGTTTGTAGAAGCAATTTGTGTTGGCATGTATTGACATTCACACCTGTTCCCATAGATTTTGGTCTCACAGTTTTTCCTAGAAGCTGCTTCATTAGACCCTGATAGATGCCCTGAGGGCATCTCTGTTGGGTGTTGTTTTGCTGATTGGCTGTAGTCATCATCCCTCCTCTTTGGAGTCAGTTGGCATTCTGTCATTTTCTGAGCAGCTTGGGTACTGGACTTTCGACTGATTTCTGCTACTACTTTCTTGAAGTTGTTGCTCATGGTGGGGAAAAGAGAGGAGTCCCCTCTTAACCTCTTGTAGAACACTTCTGGAAGCAATCCCAAGAATTGCCTGCCTCAACTCCTTGAGTTAGATTGCTAAAAGGGTTGACTTTTGTTTTTAAATATGCTATCTATTACAAAATGGGCAGAGAAAAGAGAAAATGGGCTATAAGTTTCAGCTCAGTTTCCCCACTCTTTCCTGTGCAAATGGATCATATAGGGTCTAAAAGAGGTACACTTTTATAACCAGTAAACAACCAAAGTCTGCTGTCCCTCATATACTATAATTTCACGCATTAGACTGGAAGGAGGTGGCAAAGTGTGTGCATGTTATTTTCCATGATAGAATATCTCTTCACGTTCTTTGAGGGCAGATACAATTTATTTTTATATTTGTATTCCTAGTGCCTACCACTGTGCTTTGCACATAGAAGGCAATACTTGCTCATTAATGTGACTTCTGTCTGTTTTAGTGAGAGGACTGGAATAATCTTATTTTGTTTCTTTGACCCCTTTGGCAACTGGTGAAGTCTGTGGACCTCTTCTCAGAAAAGTTAAGTACTTAAAATAAAATATTTAGGATTAAAAAGGAAATTCCCATCCAAATTCACAGAATTCTTGCAATCTATCTTAGAGCTCAAATTAAGAATTCTGAGACTGGATATTCTCTAAAGTTTCTTGCACAGAGGTCCTTAATAAGTACATCTTTGTGGTCATTGTTAATAAGGAGGGAGTCTGCCTTTTGCCTTTTTTTTTTTATCTCAGTGCTTAGCACAGTGCCTGGAACATAGTAAGGACTTAATAATTGTTTATTGACATGGAATATTATTGTTCTGTGAGAAACGACCAGCAGGATGATTTCAAAGAGGCCTGGAGAGACTTGCATGAACTGATGCTGAGTGAAATCAGCAGAACCAGGAGAACATTATACACAGCAACAAGACTATATGATAACAACAAGATAAATTCTGATGGACATGGTTCTCTTCAACAATGAGATGTTTCAAACCACTTCCAGTTGTTCAGTGAAGAAAGCCATATACACCCAGAGAGAGGGATATAAAATGTGCACCACAACATATCATTTCCATGATCTCTATTGATGTTTGCTTGCATTGTGTTTCTTTCTCTGATTTTTCTTTCTTGTAGATACAATTTCTCTTGCACAAAAATGATAAGTGTGGAAATATGTATACATATATTCAGTTTGTCAAGTATTTTACCATAATTAACATGTAGTGGATATCCTGCCATCTAGGGGAGGGGTGGGGAGTGGGGGGGGATTTGTAACAGGAAGCTTTGTAAGGGTTAATGTTGATTACCCATACATATGTTTGGCAAATAAAAAGCTTTAATTAAAAAAAAAAAAAAAAAAGAAGATAGTCATATACATCCAGAGAGGTCTGTGGGAATTGAGTGTGGACCACAACATTGCATTTTAATGCTTTCTGTGAATGTTTGCTTGCACTGTGTTTTCCTTCTTAAGTTGCTTTTTTTTTTCCTTTTCTCTTTCTAGATCTGATTTTTCTTGTGCAGTAAGATAACTGTATAGATACATATACATATATTGGATTTGTCATATAATTTTAACATATTTAACATGCATTAGACTACCTGTCATCTAGGGGTGGGGGTAGGGGGAAGGAGGGGAAAAATTTGGAACAAAAAAAATTTTTTTTGCAAAGGTCAATGTAGAAAAATCACTCATATGTTCTGTAAATAGAAAGCTTTAAGAAAAAAAAAGAAAAAAAATAATTGTTACTGACTGCTCAATATGATTGCACACATATAACCTAGATCGGATTGCTTATCGTCTTGGGGAGGGAGGGAGAAAACCATTTGTAACTCAAAATCTTAAAACAGTGAATGTTGAAAACTATTTTTACATATAATTGGAAAAAATAAAATACTATTAAGTGGAAAAAATAATTGTTTGAATTGAACTGAAAAGTTGGCAGGAAAATAATCATTATTTATACCTATTGTGTACCATTCCTCAAGGAATTTATTATGATAGGAACAACATGTATATATATATGAGTATTTAATTTTATATTTTTGTCTTCAAAATTAAAGCACTATAATTTTTAAAAATTTCCTTTTTTCCCCCTTGTGAACCTCATAAATATTGACAAAGATAAACAGAAAGGAGGAATAAATATATATATGTATTTATATATATATATATGAAACTGTGGAATTCTATTACTATAATTTTTAAAAATGTATATCAAATTGAACATGTCAGTGACAAAACTGCCCATGTGTATTCACTTTTAAACTTTCTTCAGCTCTCTTCTATGTATTATTAGTGTAATATCTCATTGATATTATTGTATTTATCTTCCCTCCCTCCTTCCTTCCTTCCTTCCTTTCTTCCTTCCTTCCTTTCTTCCTTCCTTCCTTCCTTTCTTCCTTCCTTCCTTTCTTCCTTCCTTCCTTCCTTTCTTCCTTCCTTCCTTCTTCTTCTTTAGACAATTCCGAAATACTTCCTGTGTAGCAATGTGTCATATCATCCAGTGGCTTTTTCTCCTTTCAAATTAATAAGGAATTTCTGTATCTCTTATTCAATCAATAAGCATTTATTAAGTATAAGCATATGACCTAATGTGAGTGATATGTAAATGCTCAGTGGATAGTGCTGGACTCAGGAAGATTTATCCTCATGAGTTCAAATCTATTCTCAAATGCTTACTAGCTATGTGATCCAGGGCAAGTCACTTACCTCTGTGTGCGTCATTTTCCTTATCTGTAAAATAAACTGGAGAAGGAAATAGCATTTTTCAGTATTTTTGCCAAGAAAACCTCAAATGGGATCATAAAGAATCAGAACAGGTTGAAAGGATTGAACATTAATAACAATGACAATGTGAAAGCTACAAATTGTGCTAAATACTTGTAAAAAAAGCAAAAGGAAAAAATAACACACTATAACAAAAAGAGAAATCTCCCATTCAGGCCCAAATGGGATAGTGGATAGAGTTTAAAGTCAAGAAGTCTTCAGTTCAAATTCAGCCTCAGATACAACCCTGGGCATGTAGCTTATTTTCTGATTGAATGATAAATGGATTCACTGGAGAAGAAAATGGCAAACTCCTTTAGTGTCTTTATCAAGAAAACTTCAAATGCCATTCTAAAGGTTCAGGCACAATTGAAACTACTGAACAACCACAAGATCTAGATTATCCCAATAAAATCCCTCATGTAGTCCTCACTAGCCAACCTTGACCAAATCAGATAACTAACATTCCTTTTGACCAGTTACTGTGCTAAGAGATTTCAAAGCATTGATCTAAGAGTTGAGTTAGCTCATGACATATTGTTCCTCCAATCACCATCCTAGAACTCCCTAAAAACAGAGAATATCTCTTACTATTTCTTAGATGAGGCTTTCCTCTTTTCAAAAGAGAAAGCTGGGGGGCAGCTAGTTGGTGTAATGGTTAGAATACCAGCCCTGAAGTCAGGAGGACCTGAGTTCAAATCTGGTCTCAGGCACTTAACACTTCCTAGCTATGTGATCCTGGGCAAGTCACTTAACCCCAATTGTCTCAGAAAAAAAAAAAAGAAAGAAAGAAAAGGAGAGAGAGAGAGAGAGAGAGAGAGAGAGAGAGAGAGAGAGAGAGAAAGCTGGGGAGTCAACTTTGAAGGGGCCACACTGTACTAATCTGAGAAGCTGACCTATCATTAATTCAATCTGTTCTTGGATTTGGATGTCTGAAGCATCTTGCTCCTGTTTTTAGTCAGCTATAAATAATATCGTTTAATAACTGTTCTTTGGACACATCTTGGGCATTGGGTTTTCTTTTTTGTCCCTAATTTGGATGCATACTACCATAAAATTACTCACTGAGAGGAGGGACATTTGTCACCAAATGAAGGAATTTAAATAGATGAGCAAAACTGATTGAGTAATTTTCAGATTCTTGAAACTTATGGAGCCTTCATTCCAATTGCTGTAGTGAGGGGTTCTAATTTAATAGCTTCATGGTAAAGTGGAAAGAATCAGGAAATCTGGTTCAAGTTGGACAGCTCTTCCATTTACTGTTGCTGGGTAACCTTAGCAAGATGCAAATTCTCAGAGCATCCATTTCTTAATATGGAAAATGGAATACTAACACTTACTCAATCTAAATAGCATTATAGGGCTGTCACAGAGAAGAGGGATTAGATTTTTTTTCCTTTGAGCAGAGAATTTGCCTGCCATGCAGGTCTTTAAGCAGAAGTTGATTATCTATTTGTGGGGCTCCAAAAACTATGATAAATCAATACAACCTTTCTAGGCAAAGACATCTTTCTAATCACCATTCTTTCTGACTTCCTTCTCTTCCCTGGTGTCCTCAGCACTTAGCATAGTGCCTGCCATATCATAGGAGTTTAATAAATGCTTTTTTTTCATTTATTCATCCATCCATCCATTTATTCAAGGATGTATAGAGGAGATCCCTACCATATTCAATACAATTGTCAGAGCATTTAGGGGTCTATATATATGTATGTATATATGTATACATATACATATATATATATACTCTCTGAAGAAGTTATACACAAAGTATTATTTTAAAAAAGTATCAAATGGACTTGGCTCTTTTCAACAGTGAGGTGATCAAGACAATTCCAATAGAATTGTGATGGAAAGTGCTATCCACATTCAGAAAGAGAACTATGGAGACTGAATGTGAATCAAAGCATAGTATTTTCACCTGTTTTTTTTTTTTTTTTACTGTTGTTTGTGACCTTTTTTTCTTATTTTTTTCCTTCTGATTTGATTTTTTGTGCATTATGACAAATATGGAAAAAATATGTTTAGAAGAACTGCATTTGATTGCTTGCTGTCTTGGGGAGGGGAGAGACAAGGAGAGAGAGAGAAAAATTTGAGACACAAGGTTTTGCAAAGACAAGTGTTAAAAACTATCTTTGCATGTATTTGGAAAAATACTATAAAAAATTTTAAAAGTATCATAGAAGAGTGATAGAATATCAATAACTACTGACCTATATGCCTATTTGCTTATCTGTACAAAATATTAAGTCATTAATATGTGAATCTGGAGCGCTCTCATTGAGGTAATAGGGAATAAGCAAGATTTTTAAAATGACGTTTATATCTTTACCATTTCATAATTAACTGAAAGTTGTAGAGAACATATGATTTTATTGTGTTCATTTGTTGGTTGTGAAAATTTGACTTAGTAGATCAAAACCCATCTTAAAGGAACTTTTTTTTTTTTTTTTTTTTTTTTT